>JBBMJY010000015.1:15892383-15913226 GCA_037833715.1 Toxotes lorentzi | reverse complement strand
TGCAATGTTGTGTTTTTTCTATCATGCTGCTGTAACAACCTAATTTCCCTCCGGGGATCAATAAAGTCCTATCTTATTTTATCTTATCTTAAGGTTAGGGTAAGGGGCTAGGGAATTCATCGTCAATGAGTGTCCTCACAAAGATATAAGTCCAAGTGTGTGTGTTATTCCTTTAAATGAAGGACAGAGGTTCAGTTGCTGAAGAGGTTCTGCCTTTGTTGAGCCCAGCTTTTTGTAGACACAGTAGTCACACTAGCTACTGTTTTTGGAAATTGTTCAACATTCCACTGATTGGTGTTGATTTGTCACTTCCTGTGAGCAGAGATTTCCTACCATAGACCTACGTTTACACTTAGGTCAAAAAGGTCCTTAAAGAGGAATGAAATGTCGGTGAAATATGAATAAAATAAGAGTTCCAATAGAAAGTAGCTGTTAAATGTGCTAAATGGCTGAAGATTCTTTTGGTATCTAATCATTTATTTTATCAGAAAGGCAGGAGACAGTGGGAGAAAGAGGACAATAAACGACTAAGGTCACATGAATTTTGATTGACAGTTAGAAATCAGTGACTCAGTCAGTCAGAGTCTTGTCTATCTTGTCTGACAATCTTGAAATCCCTAGCTCCACCCCTGGGTGTACGTCTGTGTGCTGAGTGCTGGTGTGCTGATAAGTGTATAGTGAGAGTGGAATGGCTCCCTGTGGTCATTATGCACGACTGCCCCTGCTTGTCTGCAGGCCCTGAGCAGCAGTGGCAGCAGTTGGTGGTGGGAATGTAATCACACCACTGCCGCCAATAAATATTGATTTGGTTGTTAGGTCTTAGCCCCGAGCAGGACGTGGAGAGTGCGAGCGATGCATGTTTGCCACATTTGGACATTAACAACAGTGGAGCAGGAGGGAACAGGGGGCATTTTTAGGTGGTGACAGAACAGCTTTCAGAGCAGATCTCACAGTCCGTGCAGGAGAGCCAGGAGAATTTGTGTTCGGAAAATTGCAGGATGTCTTTGTAGGCATACAGTATGCCCAAAATACAACATATTTGCCTCAAGAGAATAACAGAACAAGTATGTGTGACTGGAAACCTTATCTTTTGGGAAATGTCAACACATTGATTTTGGAATTAGGCAGAGTTACCAGGAATGGTGACGCACTCAGCTTTTAGAGAGTCAACACAAACACCGTACAGTGTGTGTGAGGGAAAAGAAGGAGTGTGTCGGTGTCCTCGGCTGCCAGACGTACCGTAGACTGCATGGCGTAAGAGAAGTGAATCATGGCTTTAATTAAGTGGAGGAAGGCTGAGCAGCGGCTCAATAAATGGCCTGCTCTACACCAGCAAAGATGACGCTTTATACAACAACTGGGAAAGATTTTCCACTTCTTCCTCTCCTCTTCTTCCTCCATCGTCTCTCTGGATTTCAGAGAGATCAGTCTGCTTGCTAAAGAAAAGGAACAATCCACCCTCGGATACTTTTTAAACACTTATAAACGTCATCAGTCTTTGGTGTTCTGGCCATTCCAGCAGGGATTTTGTGATATACCTGCAATTAACTTTTTCAGTGTACCTACTTGCCTTCTATGTGCCCCATCTGGTTCTGCTTCAGTTTGAGATTTCCTCAATTTTCAGAATAAAAGACCCCCAATTATACACATATGTCAGTTTACTTGTCGTGGTTAGTTCTATTTAGCCTGTGATGATGTTGTAGTGATGTCATCAGATGTCACATTTGTGTTACAATCTGCATGTGTAAAAATTTTGGGTCTAACAAAAAGATGATGTTGATTGCATCATGGGTAATGTAGGGTCATGGCTAATGTAGGATCATTCCTTCTTTTAATCTGTCTCTTGCAAATTCCCCACCTTTATGGAATCACAATACTAAATTTGCTGGAGCACATCTTAAAAATGTCAAATGTCTTGTCCTAGCTTACACTGTAGTCTAATTTTTGCTATTGTGGGAATGGAAACTTGTCTTTAAGTCTCCATCTCGATGGATTTCTCCCTGTATGAGTGTTGAAGGTTAGCTGCGGTGCAGGATAAAAGCCTCTTTGATTGAAAGAGACTGACACCAAAGATCTGACAACTGTGATGTCTCCATTTTGCCAACTCATCCACAGGAAGATGAAAAATACCAGTGCCACATAAAGGCCTGCAAAATGCAAGCAGCATCATGGATGCTTTTTTTTAGTTAGTTAAATTGATTAGAAGCGATTAGCTATTCGTTTTCAGTTTTCACCACAGTTGTGGAGCTGAGTTATACAGCTCCAGTTACATGCACATGCAGTTGAACAGTGATTCTGCAGAGAGTTTGAAGTTAACATCTTTTCTGTTTCAGGTAATTGAAAATTGCATGTCAGCTCTGCCTGCGACAGCCAGACAAGCATAGCCAGGAATGTGGATTTGAACCTTGGACTAAGTTTGTAAATGTAGGAAGGAACTATGCTGACAAATATGTTGGGTTTTCAAAAAGCGACTCCTTCTGCTTTAGGCCACAACTTGTCAATTACCTCTTTTACTTTCCTTTCAAAAACGACAATGTGGCAGGCCCAAACTGTGGATTCTCAACTCCTCCATATTTTTTCCCACATCCTTTCTGTCTTCTTTCTCTTTCACTTCATGCATCTCTCTTTTCTCATTATTCATCCATCTGAGCTCAGTGTCGGAGGAGTTTTTCCAGCCATGGTTATTCTGCCAGCGTGGCCGGTTTGGCCAGTGAAGGGGTGGATGCTGCCACCGGCCTGCTGCAGACTTCACAGTGCGGCATGGCAGCATACAGCCTGCTCAGCTGGCTGCTCCAACTGAGTCTCAGAAGATTTCTTTAATGTCCCTCCAAAGGGGTCAGGGCGGACATGTTGACAGAGCTGGCCAAACAAAACTCTCCTCATCACTGACTCAGCAAGAAATGGGCACACACCCATGTGCATTTGCTTTACCCTAATACACCTTGAAGATGGAGCTGTAGTGTGGTTTAATAAGGCAGACTCACTGCAAAATGGAGCTCATTCTTTCAGATAATTTGCTTATCTCCTTGGCAGCATTGTTGTGCAGCAGTCTGTTAGATTATGGTGTTGTTGACTACTAAACAGCCACCATTTAGGAATGAGAAGGATGCATCCTCTGGGGAGCAATAAATAAATGGAAATTTGGGCCTGAGGAAAGTTGCTAAAAAGGTCAGATTAATAAGAGATGCATCCTCTGGTAACAGTAAAAAAACCATGGCTATGTTTTCATGGACCATAATGGTGAGATTTTGACCTGACAGAGGCAAAATCATAAGGGATCAACCCTCTGCACCACCCTGAGCATGATTAGTATTGATTTTTCACTTCCTGCAGGCAGAGCAGAACGTTACCAGAGACCATTCCCATAGTAGTATCAGAAAAGTACTTAAAAGTTGATGAAATGCTTGTGAAATAAGGCAAAAAAAAAAAAAGAGTTAAAGGTGCTGTTAATGACTCTTTTGGGATTCCTTGACAATGTCAGAGCAAAATGAGTCCTTTTCAATTTAATCACTTCATTTAGTCCAACTGTGGTGAACTCACACACAAATTTGTACCACCAACCTATATCAAACCAGCAGTGACAATACTGACCCCCAACAGCACAAAAGGAACCAACCAAACAACCAGCAGCAAAAATACATGGCAAGGGGGCACAAAGAAATTTTGCTTCACTACTTTCAGGAGTGACTTTATTCTGAACTTTGTCGTTATACAGCATCTGATTCCAATCCAAATATCCATACCATATTTCAGGGACATTTAAAACTCTAGCCCAAAGTGTTGGTCAAAGTGATGGATGGATGGACAGATCAAACAAATGCTTCTGTCAGTAGCAGAGTAAAACATGGTCTTTTAACCTTGGGTTTGGGTGGCTCTTGGCAGCTCTTGTCTCATTCCCCTGGTATTGTTTATGCTCATGTTTTTCAAAACCCCTAAACCCTGTCACTTCCTGTCATGAACAAGGTGTTGGCATTGTCTCCCCTCTTTTGCATTGCTCAGTTTGTTTTCCTTTGGATTTTACTGAAAGTAGATAAACATGGTGGGTGTGATTTCCTGTCAGTTTTCACTCTTTACACCATTATGTGAAGAAACTCTATAGGCCAGTTTACTTCAAACTGGAGATATATCTCTAGCCAATTCATTTCAGAGATGCTGTTTACCTTTTCCATGACAACTCTTCTGCACTTTGTACTTTCTGCTACTTCATGGTTGATGGGCTGCACGATCGCAGCTACGTCTATAGCTAGTTTCCTTCTAAAGGTCTCCCTTTATTATTACTTTGATTACTTACTCTGTGCACAGTCAATGCACAGCCATGAGAGTGGTTCCAGTTTTCTCATCTAATTCTCAATAAGAAAGCAAAGAACTGTATTCCCCAAAATGTCAACGTAGAAGAAGTAGAAGAAGTCAACAACAAGAGACAATCGGGGCCTCAGGCTTCCAACTTGGATATTGAAATTGCTGCAATTTGTCTCTCAAAAGTCTTAAAATGTTTTTGGATTGTTATGAATCTCTGATCTGAACTGGCCTTAAAAGCTTTAGTTTGGGTTTTACTAAAATAATGTACTTCTGTGTTGTAAGGCAGATTTCCCTCAAAATTCAAACCAAAAGAACTGGTCACACCTTGAAAAGCTCACTGTAAAATGCAGTGCAGAAGCTTCTGGAAGCAGACAGACATTTCTGCAACAGCCTGTCTTCACAGTAATTATACTGAATAATGTCTCAAAATGAATGTATTTATGGCTTGTTGACATGAAAAGGCTTCAGTACACATAGCACTTTTAAAAGACAAGGAAGGGTTGTTTGTGAGTCTGCTTACTGTACTGAAGAGTCAGAGCCAGACTCTAGCCAAACCACATCCAGCAAAACACAGCACAGCATCGTAATACCAGAGGGTTAATGACAGCTGTCTGGTCCTCTCATCTCTGCTGTAGTCTTCATCCTCCTCTTTTCTTTTCTCCTCTCTTCTGTCTAAGCCTAACCCAGTGTTAAGAAAGGAATTAAACAGGGCGGTCCCATTTCAGGGCAGTTGTGTACCTTACCTCTGGAACCGCTGCTGTGCTGGCTGAGAGAAAGACTCACTGGACTCCTTTTATCAAGACATCAACATACAGTCTTATGGTAGCTTTGTCTGCAGAAGATGATAATTAAAAGGGAGGTTCAGGCTGTTATAGATTGGCGGCAGATAAAAAAGCAGCCGCCATGCAAGTAAAATGAGTGAGATTGTGCACCTGGGTGAGCGGGCGAATGGGGCAGCATCCAGTCTGCCTCTGGCTTTTAGGTGGGGGAAGGAAGGTTTGTAATCCACTCTACCAGATCTGCGTTACAGTGTTCAACCTGTGTTCTCTGGTGGGGATAATGAGTCGGTGGTCAAGGCTGCATTTTTGGCACACCTGGATCCAGGATCCAGGCTGTCCTTTTTATCACAGGATGAAACTTTAGCACATTTGTTTCACAGATTATCTAGTAGTATCAATATGGCATACACTGACCAACAGTGCATCAGGGATGGCTAAACTGGCCATCTGGATCTCCAAAAAGAACAGAGAGTGTGGGGTGGACTGTGTGGTCCCTGAGCTAATGACTGGAGGCCTGTTGGCAGTTCGCCTCAGGGTGGAGTGTGCCTCAGTAGTGTGATGCTGGGCAGACTGGAAGACTTCAGCCTTATATGGACTGCGGGCAAAGCTCTCTGTACAGTGGGAGATGATTGATTCTGTCTTTCCGGCCAGTGGTTGTGCAGGTGACAAATGTGAATATTGTTAATAGTTGTGTAGTTTTTTTGTTCCTTATGATTAGATTTGCGAATACATTGCTGCGTAGAAGCTGTGGGG
Organism: Toxotes lorentzi; assembly: GCA_037833715.1. Taxonomy (NCBI): domain Eukaryota; kingdom Metazoa; phylum Chordata; class Actinopteri; family Toxotidae; genus Toxotes; species Toxotes lorentzi. The sequence continues at coordinate 15,907,395 of JBBMJY010000015.1, read as the reverse complement.
CGGGGTTTCAAATTGTTTACTGTCCCCGGTTTTTGGTTTTCCTCTATACACTTCATCTGTCTTATGTGTCCTATATCAAGGAAGCTTTCGTAATACTTTCATTGATTGTTGGCCAAGTGATCAGTGGTCTTGTCACGTGGCTTTTGGGATGAATCACGCCCTCCAAGACACCATGTCCATCTATCCGACAGGCTGTAAGGATAGTCCCTCGAGATAGTAACATTGCCCTGCTGTCAGTTCTCATGATGCAGATGCCAGAGAGAAGCAGGGGAGGATGGAGGGATGGAGGGAGCATCAAGAAGAAAGAAGAACAAAGAATGACAGAGAGAAATAGCAAAGGAAGCTGTTTGGGGGGCAATATACAAAGCTTTTTACACCTTCCTCTCACAACCAGCTTGCTTTTCAGGCAGGATGGGGTTGCCATGGTGATAGTAAGGGAGGGCTGCCATCGCAGAAGAGCGACGTCCTGTTTTGGCTGTGGTCCGCCCCAACACGGTAGCGTAACGGAAGTGTGACTTCTGACAGTGAAGTGTGTCTGGTAGGGGCTGTGCTGGAATCTGTTTTCACCTCATGTGTTTGGGTTTGGCCACATTTAGCTCCATGTCAGCTTTACAGAGACAAAGAGCAGCAGCCTAACACAGAGCTTCTCAACCTATAGAGAACAGTATAATACATGTGGTGTGATTTTAATGTGAAATCTGCAGGAAGTGTTGAGTTTTTGTCAGTGGTTTAACAACAATTAAAAAAACAATGGCAAAGTGATTTAAATTAATTAAAGGGACATTGATTAGCTGCTTTCATTTGTGAATGTATGGCATGCATGCTTACTCTCTATTTCTCAGCCCATACATCTGCTTGCATCTCTCCGTGTCCACCTCTGTGTCTTCTTTTTTCTGATTCTAAGATGAGATGACTTGGACACATGTTTTGTGTCTCGGTGCCATCCTGAATCGATTTCCCACACATCCTCCTGCCAAGTCGTGACTGTGCTCAGCTGTAGATCTGACTGACAGACAACACAGACACCTTAGATGCTGCTTCGTATCCCTTCTCTGTGTCTCTCAGGGTCCACTGGCTCACTAAATCATGCGTAGTGAGTCACACACACATACACACACTAACATATGGGCACACAAGGCCATAATTTCCCCTGCTGTCTATTTTAAGAGGACTCGCAGTCCTCGAAAAAAAACACACGCACTATAATTTAGTGGTGCATAACTGCAGTGTTGCAAGAGCAGGCAGCATTAACGGTATCTCAGTGCACTGAGGGAGAAGGCCAGACAGAAGCACAGACGTTCACATGACTCAGTACGTCTATCCTTCTAACTTAGAATTAACTTTTAGGCTAATGCTATGTTCTCACAATTCGCGCTTTGCATTTCCTATTAATTACTCTTATAGTCAAGTCAGTTTTATTTCTATAGCATCAAATCATAACAGAAGTTATGTCAGGGCACTTTTCATATAGAGCAGGTCTAGACTGTACATATCCCCCATTAGCAAGCACTCACAGACACTGGCGAGGAAAAACTCCCTTTTAAGGTTCAAGGTGGAAACCTTGAAAAGAACCTGACTCATGGTGGGCGGCCGTCTGCCTCCACCGGTTGAGTTGAGAGAAAAAGTAAGAGAGAGTGAGAGAGAATAAAAATAACCAGTTCCACTAAAGCAGCTGCGGATGACTTAGTGCTCACATGGAGACACATTTGTTGCACGTTTTGGCTGCCATGCGGTCAGTGTGTGTCCTTTGCTCAGGATGGGGCTCAGCAATAAAACAAATGAAGGCCAGAGCCAACTGCGTGTCAGGTAATCTATCTTCCTGTTTCTGTTTTGGCGTCGATGAGAAACAAAAGCTTAAACAAAGGGGCAGAATTGTGCGTCCTTCTGTAAACTCTTCCTTCCTTGTGTTGTGTGTTTGTCTCTCCATTTGAAATTGTGGGGGTTATGGAGATGACACGGATAAAGAAATGAGAGTGATAGTGTACAGTAGCTGTGTTGAAGTTGTGAGTCAGACAACGAAGACACCTAAGATGTTGATAGTATGTGTTCGAGGCTTACTGGTCTTCCACAAAGTTTGCAGCCGAGATTCTCCACTGGCCCCCACCAATGGAGATTTGTTGGTTGATGTAAGTGGAATATGTTCCGCAGATCCTTCCAACCCAGAGATTTTCCTTGGACACAATATCAGCATGTCAGAGGTGCTGATTCATGGGAACTGCCCTGATTTGCCTGTCCTCCTACTCTGCCATGTGGAGCTCTTTCTGGACTGGCAGCATTGTTTAGCATTTGCATCCTTCTGTCTTGCGCTAGTTAAAACTCCCCAGGCCTAGCCTGCCCTCGTAGACTGTTCCCGTAATGTCTGTATGGTGCAGTCTTACCTTTGCCTCTGCCAGAGTCTTGTTTGCTGACCACATCCACCTTGTTTAAATGATGCTTGGTCACTGCTGTCGCACAGAATTATGACTTGCCAAGCCTTGAATATCTTGTATTCCTCCACAACTGATGTTATCGCAGCTGCAGTTTGCTTCCGGAACTGTACAAGTGGGTGGAGGAAAAAAATCCTGGGGATTGACAGCCACCTCCTTATGGAGCTACTAATCTTCTTCTACAAAGTCTTTACTGTTACCAAGGGTGCTTCATGTTGAAGCAGTGACCAAAGAAGTCTATGGAGGACTGTGCTGTTAGCTCTAGACTTTAAATCTACCCAGCATGCTGCTCTTGTCCAAGGCTGGCATCTATGCTTCAGCTTGGCCAAGTATCTCCTTCACACGTTCTCTGTCATTCAGCTAAGCTCTGTATCAGTTTTCCCAGCTCTTAATGGGTTTCTCATTGACTAAAGGGATGGGCTCCTTGCCAATGATGGATGTGCCCTTTCCTGAGGACCAGGCTTCTAAACTCTGATGGCTTGAGCTCCATCCAGGCACTTCTGATGGTCTCACACAGTCTTCCAGAATCCTTCTGTCATTGAGTCATCCATAAATGCCTTAATTTGGGCCTACTCAATGGCACTTGAAAGAACAGTACCTTGACTCTGCTTTTCCACTGCTTTGACCAAGAGATTCATTATAGGTGTGTTTGAGAAGGTTCGAGAATAGGATGACAGATTGTGCACCTGGTGATGATGCCTTTGTCCAGCCATTTCCAGTTGGTGGTAAAATCTCCACAGGAAAATTTTATTCTAGAGTGGCTGAAGTTCTCTTGCAGAGGGTGCTAGGCTTTTTTTGGGACGTTATATGCTTGTAATGTGAGCTCCACCAGCATATGAGGAACAATCAAACCAGAAGATTTCCAGCTCTCCTTGATTCAGCTTTGCATCCTCAATAATTAATATAACGTTTGTGTGATCAATACAACTTGAAACTACACCCTTCTGTACTAAGATTTTGATGATCTCATTGCTCTGAAAAAAAAAGTTGGTAAGTCTCTCCATTCCACAGAAGAACTTTCCCTCCATGCTTAGCAGTGAGATAGTGCAGAACGGTTTTAAACTGGATGAGTGTTCCTCTTTCGAAATGAAGTACCCGTCCACTACAAGCCATTCCCCTGGCAAACAGTTCCTCTTCTCTGCCACATTCATCAATTTCCAAGTATCAGTACCCCATTAGGTCCTGGTGCAGTGCATTGTTTTGCCCTTCGTAAGAAGTCATTCACCTCTTTACATGATGGTTCTTCTCTTCAGATATATATAAATTTTTTCCACGCACATAAACACACATTCTTTTCTACTGGGTGCTACCTAAACAGCCATATAGAACATGGGATTTCAGGACCGTTTCCTGGATTAGCGCCCCCTACCAACAGCAGGAGATATGCCACACATAATATATATCCAGACAACTTGGTTATGTTTAAGGAAAGATCACAGTTTGGTTAAGGTTAGATGACCTTTCGTCATCAAAATTACAATAAAAAAACAACGTGGTTAAGCTTACAGAACCATTGTGGTCATGGTTAAAAGAAACAATACTGACTATCAGTTTGACACAGGAAACAAACAGTGGTCTCCTGTGTTTTGTTTATCCATCCATCCAAACCTCCTCCCTATGCCTCCCTATATTGTGGCTATAACAACACCTGACTTTCTCCTTTACTCCCTTCATAATTGCTGTGGCCACTAGAGGGCTCTATCATTTGCTGACCCAACTTATGCTGTCTCAAATGGCTGCTAAACATCACTTAACAATAAAGCAATGGCTCATGATAAGCTGCTTGCACCAACAGCCTGGTTTGTATTTAATGGAAGGACCTTCACTTCAGCTCTTGACAGGCCCAGAGTAGCTGACAGTCACTGGTATCTCAGTTAAAGTGTACAGACACACACATCCCCTCTTCTCCTTGCTGTTTAAGGCTTTTATAATTACAGGCCTCTGAATGCCTAACTTGTTCGCACTTCAAAGGTGGCTGACCGTGATTGGAGGAGAAGTTGATTTTCCCTAACTCACAGTTTTGAAGGTTCATGCTCATACAGGGGGTATTTTCTATTTCACTGTCGTTGATCCTGTTCTTTGCTCTTGTTTTTTATCTACAAGTGACATCAATCCAAAATCCTCTTTCAGTGCAGGAAAACACTCCACTCCACATCATTTCATCATGGTTTTTGCCCGCTTGGTATTATTACAAAAATCCAAACTTGTTTCAGTACTCTCTTGATCCGTGTGTCCATCTGTTGCAAATCCTCATTCGTGTTCATTTCTTGTCTTGTGAACTTTTTTTTGTCCTTTCAGCATTTTACATCTCATATATGTTTTCCAGATATACAGAACATACGAACACTCCGCACCAGGGAGCAAAAACATAGACAGGCACAAACTAAAAAAACAAAAATTAAACATAAAGTATTGTAAATCAAGGATACGTTGAATTATTTTTTCCCCTCCTGTCCATATTCTTACTCCCTTCCTTTTACTCCAGGTGTAGAAAAAAACACAGAACATAGTCTTATGAACAATGAACATGTACATTTTGTAGCAAGATCCAAGGGGATCTCAATGGTGATACAAAATCAAACCAGTTTTTCCATAAATTCCTAAATTTATCTTATTCTAGTCTACTTTTCCATAATATAAATGTTATGCATTACCTCGACCCACCCCTCCATTTTAGGTGCCTCTGTTTTCAGCCACTTCCTGGTGATGGCTTTTTTACTCACCACTAACATTATTCTGAATATATATTTCTCCCCTGGATTTTCCGTTCCCTGCTTTCCTTTTCTCAAGTACATTATGTCAAATGTAAATGGAAGTTTGACTTTCAAAATTTTCTCCATAAATTTCTTTAAACCCTGCCAGTAAGGTATAACACAGGGGCATTCCCCAAATATATGAAAATGATTGGCTTTATTTTCTCCACATAGTCTCCAACACTCGTATCTTTAGATTTCTGTTGTGCTGGTGTGATAAAATATCTCACTATGTTCTGCCAACCATATTCTCTCCATGAGATGAACATGTCATTTTCCATTGTTGCTCATTGATCTTGTCCCATTCCTCCTCTGATAACATCCTTCCAGCCTCTTTCTCCCATTTTTCTTTTCTATATGCTGGATTGTTACCTTTTAAATTTTCCACTTCTTTATGCAATTTTGAAATTAATTTCTTGCCCAGATCTATTTCATATGTTAAAATAAATAATTTGATGATTCCCGACTCTGCCTCATGTAAATTGAACTTTTTTATATATATATCATCTGTAGATATCTATACAAATCCTGATTATTTAAGCCATATTGGTTTTTTACATCCTGAAAACTTTTAATTACCTTTTTCTTAAAAAGCTCCCAAAATATTGTTGGTCCCCCTGCCCCATCTACTGAACCTCTTATCTACTGTATGAGATATAAAATCTGAATCATGTGCAATCCATCGCAATATCCTACTTTGCTCTGTCAGGTTATTCTTTGATATAATCTCAAACCATATGTCAAGGGATAAACCCAGCCATGGATTTAGCTCCTCTTTAAGAGGTTTTCTCAGTTTGTTTTATCATTTATTATGGCCTGTATTGGAATATTGGTTGATGTGAGGCACTCAATGTCTTTCCATCTCGCCTTGTATGTGGGATTGCTCAGATTCCACAAAGTTTTTAATTGTGCTGCCTGATAATAGCTCTTGAGACAGGGCAGGGCTAAACTTCCTTTAACTCTGGATAGCTGTAATGTTCTAAATCTTATCCGTGTTCTTTTCCCCTTCCAAATGTATCTTGAGATGACTCCATAGTCCACAGTCCTCTTAATGTGCAAAAATGTATTCTACAGTTCATATGGGGTGTGATATTAATGCTGCGATGATATCATAAGGAAGGTCACCTTAAATGTTGTAGTGTTATCAGACAAAAATTGATTGGTTTCTCTGTTTAAGGTCCTATATTTTCACTAACTCACTGTGTTTGTGAAAGGGTCAGTTCACCCAAATGACACAAGAAAATTCAATATTTCAAAACTTCAGCACAAAAAAACTTTAGCACAAAGGAGTGACAACTTTTGTAATTTGGGTGAACTGACCCTTTAAAGGTGGCAAAACAGCTTAGGTAGTTTTACCCTCCACTGCATTTCTTTTTATATCAGTATGTATGGTATGTTCCCGAAAGCACCCCAAACACAAACACTCACACACAGGCTTTTCCAAATGTACTGTTCGGTGTGGCAGAGCTGATGTGTGTTCAACTTCTGAGAGAAATGTAGGATGTGTTTTTATGCTGCAGGTGGAATCAAACTGTGGTCTAGTCCACCAGCAGAGCAGCCGACCGGTCGATCACCATCGATGGTTTGTTTAGACGTTTACTAGCTGATTGGGAAGTCCCCCCCTCCCTTAAGTGAGCCTGGCTGCTGAGCCAGTGTTAGTGTAAAATCAATCCCATTTCTCTTTCTGTCAGCACCACCACCACATGGACTGCTTTTTTTCCCTGCACATCTTCAATTGGTGGAACTCGGCTGAAACTGGCTCCTTCTTTCTCCATTTTATGCTTCAGCAGCATCAGTTGCACATGCCACAAAGCACAAATAGTGTTAACGCAGAACTTTAGCACCCAGTGCTGCTGCTGCTGATGTCATCTGAACTGAAGGCTGGCTTCACCCGGTTTCTGATCACCCTCTCTGGTGTTCTGTGCTCGTCTCAGAGTGGACACAGAAGGAAAATTTCCAAAAGCTGTACAAAGGCAACTGGACTCACTTGAGGTTCTTGAAAACGTATCACCTCTCATCCAAAAGACAGTTCTAACCGACTGGTGGGGAATCCAGGTATTTATCTTGTCGTGGGGTCGTTCACACCTCGAGGGTTGTCGAGGCCACATGTCAGTCGATAGGGTCACATAGGCCATGGTGTGAATGGGTGTTGATCAGTCTGGGGAGGGATCTGAAGGCTGCATTATAAGTGGCTGATAAGTGGTGTCATGGGCCACATCCTCTGTTGAGTGATAGTCATTTCCACTTTGACATAGATGGCTTTTTTCACTCCTGTCCTCCACTGGTCTTCTCTGGACACAGTGTGAACATTACTGTCCTCAAATAAGAGTCCCTTGTCCTTCAGGTGTAGGTGGACTGTGACTGTTCTACTGTGCCTTGCCATGTGCTGGCGAAGAGAAGCCATAAATTTGTCAAGCTGCGTTGGACTTGGCAAAGTTGGAGTGAGGATATGCACATGATGGTTTTCAAAATAAGGAACAAAGTATATAAAACAATCCAAATAAATGAGATGAATTACATCAAAACAGGATAAAACTTGTTAGCCGTCGCCCTTTATTAATGAAAAATACATACAGATTTACAGATTGAAAATCAAACAGTTATCAATTTAAAGGAAAAGTGCCTTGAAATCGTTTTCTTTCTGGAATATTCTGTATGTGGTCAAAGTTATCCTGAACTAAAACGTATAATTTAAAAAAAAAACGTTTTTCTAGGAACCCAAAATCAAAGAACAAAGTCATTCCCTCAGATTTTAGAACGTATTTATTATATTTCATTCTTCTCCCGCTCTGTGTAACCAGGATTTGGGGCTTTATCTAAATTGATCTTCCTTCCCTCTGTCTTAGTATCTGTTTAAGCCCCTGTTTTCTCTCCGGCTTGCCAAGACCTAAGCCCTCTCTCTATATTTAGTGCTGGAGGCCAGCTGTGGCTCTGGAGGAGGCTGATCTGGCTCCTAGCAAGCCCTCCCTGGGACTCAGCTCTCCCACAAAACCTTTAATCTTAAGGGCCGCACCCCAGAGAGGAGCTAGATGAATGAGATGCTGGCAAGCGGAGGGGGGGCTGTATGTCAGAAAAAGGGGTAGAATGCAGAAAAGCTGAAAAGTAGATTTGAAAGAACAAGTGTGTGAAGAGGTGGGAAATAAAGAGTGGGAGAGAAAAGCAGAAAACGAGCTCATAAAAGCAGCTCGTTAGTCCTTTCAGCCTCTGAATGGAATCAAAAAGAGGAAAGAAAAGAAAGAAACCTGGCACACAGACGAGCTGGGTTTACCGCGAACACTCGTTTATATCCCTGTGAGGACGTTCAGGGGCCCCGTCCGTTTCGGTTCGTTTTCTACTTGTACTGTTTGTTAATAAGAATCATGGTGAATGCAATTCACTTTCATCTATACAACCCTATTTATAAATAAAATAGCATTTGGATGCCTGTTACCTTTTTAACGTATCCCTGCCAGAGGTTCTGGGTTCAAATCCACTGGCGGGTTTTTGGACATGCTGATTAGGTGACTGTCCATATGTGAATAGGATGAGTGGTTGTTTGTCTCTATACGTCCGCCCTGTTATAGACTAGAGACCTGTTCGGGGTGTACCCCTTGCCCAGAGTCACCTGCTCTGAGCCTTAAGAGGATAAGTAGTATAGAAAATGGATGGATAGATTCTTGTTATCGAGAACTGTGAACAAACCCACTCAGATGATATTCCAAGGTGACAAACTGGCCAAGTGTAGACAGCGTAACATTGTAGTGCAGTTTGAAAGCAGAGCACTTTAGCAGCAGTCAGGTTTTGGTGCCAGTTCCGCACAATCAACAGTTAGAAATCCATCACAGAGGAGGCAGTCTACACCCACAAGCAGAGCAGAGCTCAATGCAGCCACAAGATGTGTTTTGGGTAAATAACTTGCTACATATCTTACCACAGCTGAATGGATCACATTTCTGGGGCCAGATGTTCAGAAGTGTGTAGATTCAAAGCTAAAAGTCTTATGTGTGGTTTACATTTGCACATGCCTGCTGACTCCTAGCGTTCTCTATATATAGACGCTGACACGCCCGTGTTTTAACTTGTTTGGACAGAAGCTGTATTCAGTCTGTTGTTACACTCATCTCTAAATGAGCACAATCTCATGGCCTGTACTGTTTTTATTCCAGTCTCTGTGCAGAAAGTTGTTTGTGCATTTTTTTTTGTTCATACATCTGGCTTCAGACTTCTTCTCTGTGGGTTGATGAAAGTCATTCTGGGAAGTGTAAGAAACCGCTAAATGAAGGCAGCTTGAGGGAATAAGGGTACCTTCAAAAAAAAAAAAAAATCTAATTACAAGATTTCATGATAGAAATAACTCCTGTTATGTACTGAGCATCAAAGAGTGATGATATCCAGTACACGAAGAGAGAATAGAATAGAACTGAATACATTTTATTGTCTCTGGAACATTAAAACATTAAAATATATTGGGGTTCAGTGTCTTACCCAAGGATCACTTGTTGTGGACTGGTGGAGACAGGGTGAGATGTTTACTGACAACCCTCTGCATGCACTGGCTACAAGAAGGAAGTTATTCAAGTCTTTGGCTGGACCTGGCTTTTTGTGTACTGGTCATTAGACCAAGTTTTATCTGTTAAATAGATACCTTCCACTTCACAGGTGTTCAATAAAAACTGGAATAATTTACTGAAAACCGACCTTAGTTGGATGGAGCATGCCCTTAAAATGCATCATGTCCAGGTGCTTTGTGGGGTTTTAATCAGAGAGAGGCAGATACTAAAGTCCTCCTTGGATCCCTGGATTTGTGGACTTTCTAGGTATGTTGGTACAGGTGGCTTTACTTCTTTACAGCATGCAGTGTCAAATCATTTAATGGTTAAGTTCATCTACAAAAGAAAGGCTGACGATGGAGGCGTCCTCTTATCTTTTGGGTAAGTCCTTCCCATGCTTGTCTGGGCTTCCCTGTTCTCTACTCTGCTCTTAAAATCAGTCTTGGCTTTGTGTATCTTGGCCCTGAGAACAAAAAACATCTCTCAGTTTCAAAACAGCACCTTAGCTAGTTGTATCTTTTCTCTATCCCAGACCTGAACTGTTTTCATGCTGGGCTTTTCCCTCTTCACTGGTCTGTCTGGACTTTGGCAATAAGAGGATGACGTCATAGTCTGATTTGCCAGTTGGAGGTCTGCATGTTGCCTCAGTATTTCCATCACAGAAATCCAGAATGTGTGATGTGCGAGTTTGGACAGTCCAAATATAGCTGTAGATTTGGGAGGTATGGTTCAGGTTCAGTTCCACATAATCAAGCCATTAAGACTTTTTATTTAGCATCAAAAGTAAAACACAGGAGATACAGTGCAAACTGAAAATACTGCTACAGTGCAGATTTAGCAAAATGTAAATAAATGAAATGAGAGGAAATGAGAGCATGAATGGACTTATCCTCTTCATCACACATAGAAAGATGGAAAATAAAAAAAATACAACTAAAAAACTTTTTCAACTTTTTGTTTTTGTTTTATTTTATAGCACCAGTACCAAAAAAATTGTACATATATAGGTCGCACTTGTCTACAAGCCGCAGGTGTCTACGTTGTAACCTGAGATATTTACACAGAAAGATTTTTAAACTTAATCAAAGAAATGCTTTTTTCCGCACAGTGCCTGTCACACGGCAGTAACATGGCAGTAAAACCAGCCAGATCGATTGCTTTTAGCTTAAAAGCTGCATCATATGCATGTCTTCGTGTATATTCCATGATGAAGGTGTGCGCAAAAAGCGTAAATGTCCGATCTGAAGAATTTAGTGTGAGTGCATTTAATTCGAACAGTTCCATTGGTCCACTGTGACCTTTGACCTGTGACCAGTAATTTCATTGGTCTGATGGGACAAGGCTAAATGTTTAGTCCGCATAAAAATTAGCCTAATCATTGTTTAAGCCGCAGGGTTCAAAGCGCGTGGAAAAAGTAGCGGCTTATAGTCCGGAAATTACGGTAATATTCTGAGAAAAATTCAGAACTTCCAAGATGGATGTTGTAAATATATGGCAAAACACTCAGATATTATCTGAGAATAACTGAATAATAAAATTGGAATAATTTTAATAACTCATCTCATCCTGTGAGCCACAATGAGAAATTCAGCCCTTGAAAAATGATGGTTGGCATGAATGTGAGACTCACCATTAAATAAGATTGAAGTTAATGAATTTTTGGAGCCATTATACATAATATGATGATATATTTGTTCGTCGTCATATCAGAGTTGTGATGGCTGGTGCAGATGGCAGCAAAGTTTCATGTCATGACTTTCACATTTTAAATCACATAATAAATATAGCTCACCCCCCTCCCCGGCGAGGGGTCAGAGGTCAGGGATTTCGTGTCTTGCTCGATGGAGTTCCTTGGGATTTGAACCCGGGCACCTTTCTCACCATAGCATCCTGCTGCTCCAGAATCAATGATGTTGATTGATCTGGGTGGAGCATGAGTGTGTTTGCTCAGCCAGCATGAATGAAATGTGGGGAGATAAACACTTATTTAATTTTCCTTACTGTTAGCTAAACAGACAAAAAAATGTGTCCATTATGAAATGTTACATACATTTTCCAGTGTGTAGGAGCCTAATCCTAAATCAGAATTCTGAGAAAAACGTCTCAGAATTCTGACTTTTAGCAGAATTCATGCCACATGTGGCCCTAATCCTCTTCTGAACCTGTCATTATATGTGTCCACAGTGTGTTATCTTTCTTTCAAGAGTTTGACTGTTTGTTTCTGGTGCCATGTAGGTGATGTTATAATCCGAAATCCTGCTCACAGTATCTGTATATCTTCTTCATTCTGCTTTGTGTGTGAGTGTGTGTGTGTGTGTGTTTTTATGATTTTTTAATTATCCTGTAATCAATGTGTCCAATGAGGCCCATTAAGACACCGTGGATGGTCAAAGGTCACAGCTCAGCTATACTGACATTCACCCTTAGAGTTTGGTGTTACAGTGAGTTACTCTCATTTTTAAAACTGGATGGTTTTAATAGTTTCTTGTACCCTTTTTTTTATGCATATCGGGGAACAGCTAGGCTTCAGGAACAATGGACTAAATGCTGGTGAGGATCCAGAGCTACAGCTTCTTCCATAAGACAATAATCAGTATTTTACCAGAACTATGAAACAGAAAGACACAGATGCTTGGCTTCATTGACTTGGTTGTATGTTTGCTTGGTGGAAAGTCACATGCTTCATCGTGTGTTACACTTAAACTTCACTTTACCTTTTCGTCTCTCTCCCTCCATCGGTCTGTATGTCAGTGAGCTTTCATCTGCCCGTTCTGCTGTTTCCACCAAGCCCCATTTCAACTCAGTGAGATCTTTAATTATCCATCCTCACGGACCTGTGTATGTTTGTGTGTGTCTTGTGTGTTTTTTTAGCTATATACATTTTCTTCTATGCTTTTGCATCTGTTAAATCTACAATTGAGTTTGGTTTCACTTTCAGGTAATTCAGGGTCACATGTGGGACATTTATTTTTTGTAGCGTTTAAGGTCAGAATTCTGACTCTTTTCTCAGAATTCTGAGTTTAAACTCAGTTTATTTGAGTTAATCTCAAGATTCTGACTGTAATCCCAGAATCCTGACTTTAATCTCCTAAATTTGACTTTAAATTTAAGAATTCTTTTTTTTTGTTTTTTTTTTCCCCATGTGGCCCTAATTCTCTTTCTTAATTTTGAGTTTGCTTAGTTTGCCACATAACAAATCCATCATCTTTGCTTCAGTTCAAGCATCTCTTCAGGTACCTCTCTGCAGGGAAGAGGACAGCAAGAGGACAGGGAAGAATTTTCTTCAGTCTGGTTTTGATTTCTGTTTTTCCAAGAAAATGGTCCAAATTAAAGATACTGAATATTGGCAAAGCCAAATTGCTGTAACTCGAAACACGTCTGCATGTAGAGGCACGAGTGTTTCTTGTGTGCATTTGCTTTTGAAAGCCCCTGCTTTTCCTTGGATGTGTTACAGCACTACAGATTTAAAGTAATCAAAACACACAGATGGGGGGGATAGACAAACTGGACCGAGTTCATGCTGAATGAAGCTGAACTGGAGTGAAATCACAGCAAAGAAAAACTGAAAAGATAACAGGCTGGGTGTGTGTGTGTGTGTCACAGTGGGGTGCAGCCTGCTGAAGGGAAACGGAGATGGTTAAAAAACTAGAAAAAGTCTCTAGAGGTTGTAATGTTCATTACTCTAAAAATGCTAAAATGTGCTTTTTTTGTCCTCCGGTTGTGTTATATGAAAGACTACGAGTTCTTACCGTGGGATATTCAAATTTAATTTCAATCCATTAAGTAGATTTATTGTATGCAAATGGAAATTGTGGTTGAGGTTTCATGAGAAACACTTCTCTCATCCATGGGGACCCACAGCACATTTAATTGCAAGTGGACCAGTAGTTTAAAGATAATTTGTCAAAAACCAAAGCGGATGGAATTATTTTTCAATACTGTGAAAAAAAGAGACAAACCAACAGAGAACAGTGAACATAGTGGAGGATTTAGCAGCTAAAGAGCCAGATATTTTGTTCAAGAGTCAGTAGAGACCAAATCACTTTAACTTTCTTCTTCTTATTTTTTCTCTCCTAAAGAGGGATATATAGACAGAACCAACCTGTACTTTGATCTGACCCAGTGAACTGATTCAGCAGCAGCAGCAGCGTAAGAGGTGTTTTGTGACTCATCCCTCCCCTGCTTTGTTGTGAATGCAGCTCAGCTATGCTGATTGCTGTCCACTGTGCATAATGACAAAGCCTCCTGCTGGGGTTGTGGTCAGGGGCTGCATGGTTAGTCATGTTTTGTTTTTTTTTTTTATAAATAGTTTTCTGCAGACACTGTCATCCAAAGAGAAACAGAAAGGCATATATTTTTAGCATGGGTGGCCCCAGTGGTAATAAAGGCTTTTCAGTATGCTTCATTCTGATCCAGTTAACTTGGTTCCTCAAACACAGTCAGGTGGTTTATTTGTTAATCTATGATGACGTTACTTCAAAACAAAGGGTACCTTAGTGCGTAGTTGAAATACATACAATCATTAGACTGCTTAAATGCAGATCATATCATTTGTTGAGTGTTTTTTTTAGAGTTTAAGAAATAAAGGTGCTTGACAATTTAGGCCGTTCGGTGAGGGGCAGGAGAAACATCTCTTCTCCCAGGGCTCAGTACTCGCACCAGAGCATTGTGGATCAACTGTAGAGTCTTTAAATACTTGTTTGGGGCCAATTACAATAAATTCATTTTTTTGTAAGTTAAATAGCTGAAATGTTTAAAGTTTAGTTAATTGTGTGGTTTCCTCTGGCTTCTCTTATATATTATATATAATTGAGTATCATCTACATAACAACGGACGTTTATGGAGTGTTTCCTAATACTGTTGCCTAAGTGAAGCATATATAAGGTGAATAGAATTGGTCCAAGCACAGAATCTGGTCAAACTCCTCGACTATTTTTTGCATTATTCGAGGAGGATTTCATCGTTAACATGTACAAACTGAAATTGTTTGGGTGTGTTCTCCAGTCAGGCCTCCGTGGGAGCTGTAACCTCACTTCCAGACGAGTTTAGCCTGAAAACCTCCCTGTACCCAGCTGTTAACTCAAAAGCAGCTTTCCCTTCCCTGCAGCGGGAGGGGGGGGGGGGGGGGGGGGGGGAACCCCTCCCCCCCAGCCCCCTTTTTTTTCCCTCCACCGCAGTTTTAATTTTTCGTCCCCTTTTTCCCAACCCCTTCCCCCCCCCCCTTTCTTCCCCCCCCCTCCCCTCCCTCTCCTTCTTTTGTTTTTGGTTTTCTAGAACAGGATGGGCTCAAACTGCATCGACGA
>JBBMJY010000015.1:15868130-15883575 GCA_037833715.1 Toxotes lorentzi | reverse complement strand
CAGGCTCTGGGTCTCTGTGAAGCACTTTGAGACAATTTTGATTGTGGAAGGCGCTATATAAATAAAATTGAATTGAAACCCAAATTTTATAAATATGATCTAATGAAAAATAGAGGAAAGTAGCAAATCCTCACATTTGAGAGGCCAAAACCACAAAAAAATGGATCATTCTGTCTTGTTCAATCAAACATAATCAATTCTGCTCAAAAATATCAGGTTACTTCTTGAAACAGACAGTCAAGTGTATCAACAAGTACACAGAAAACATTATTTGCTGCGTATTGTATCATCTTTATGACTTAGTGATGGGAATGCAATCATGCATTGTAACTTGATAAGATTTAGTGATGGAAATGTACTGTAGAAAAATGTATTTGTGTGGTATTTCCGTCTTTCCTGATGGCAGTAACACACGTTCATCCGTGACCATAAAAAAACAGAATAAACTGACAAATCCTCGGCTGTCCTCATAGCAAGTTCATTTTCTTTCCTTGTCAGTCCTGCTGCCGTCCTTCAGCACTTTTCCATCCAGAGTAATTGGAGAGAGTGTGTTGGCGGGGGCGGAGTGTTTGCGCTTGCTGCTCCCGCTGAGCTGCTGCCAGCAGCAACTGCTCTGTATCGAGTTGTGTGTTCCAAGCTGAGACCCAGCCAAACAAATGCTGAACTGCGGCTTTTGCCCTTGGCATATAATCATTGTGCACGTCATGAATCCCTTTAGCTTTCTGCTTCCTGCCCGCGGCAGTTGGTCGTTTTAAGCAATGGTTCCCAAAGTGGCATCCTTGAGGAGGTGTCAAACAAACAGTAGCACAATTTTACTCTTGCATCAATCACAAAATGTAATTTATTTAGCAAAGCGAAGGAGTAACTCCTCTGATTGTCTTGCTAGTCTGTCTTCCTTGTTTCTCCTTTCTTGATTGGTTTGGTTGATGAGTTTGGAAGGCCTTCCGTTCTTATTATCGTCTCCTCTGTTTTGCAGTCATGCGGAGGAACCCCTTCATGGTGGACGGCTGCTGTAGGAAAGGGTCCCGCAACGCCCTGCAGGAGCTCTACAATCCCACCCAGGTAGGATTACGTAACTACTCTGTATAGACGTAAACCTGGAAGTGGCAGTAATCCAAGGCCGTATTCATCTTCAGACTTTCAGGAATGAGAGTGGACAAAAAAAAAAAAATCCAAAGATTAAAAAAGGGAGGGGTTTTGTTGAAGTCTGAGAACGTAACGTCTCCCAAGGACAAACAGGAAGGAGCTAAGTACTGAAATAAAGTGTTAAGCACTTGTATCCATGAAGAGCAGGGCTATTATTGCACTGTCAGTGTCTGTTCCAGTCAATGAAGCCGCACTTCATTTAACATTTCATGACCTTAAGAAGGTGGCAGCTAGCTGAGAACACGACACCTGCTACATCTTTGCTCATGTGAAATTACAGCATAATATGGATTTCTGTTTTAACAGCTTTTCTTCTTCATTGGTCAGTTTACAATGAAGAGAGGCCAGATTGAAAGAGACTTAATGTTCTCGGTGATGGATTAGCAATCTCAAGTAAGTGAATTGAAATCAGTAGATGCCTTAAAGGTAGGAAATCAATTCAACAACTTAAAGGTTTGACAAGTATGTATACTGTTTATGGACTATATACATCTGTTGTGTTTGAGTACAGTCTGTCAGTAGCGTGGTGCAGGACCCTTGTCTCTATCGTTCCTCACACGTCCAACTGTTCTGTCTTCCCTCTCCTCTGCCTCCTGTGTCCTTCGCTGTCTCAAGCTACTTCCTCACATTCTCTCTCTGCTGGCTTCTTTTTTTCCCTCTGGTGGCCATTTATCACTGTTCACCTTTAAACATATCCCTCGGTCACAGCAATTCCCCCAGGCGCTTCAGCTGCAGGTGTGTGTTCGCCGCTCATGGATAGGTTAAACTCAAAGGTCAAATTCCTCTGTGCAAAAAAAAATCATTCTTGGCTAATAAAGGATTCTTCTTCTTTCTGGGCAGTTAAGATTAGAGCAGGTGCTGGAGGTTAATTATCTGAAGAAGACTTTTCCACAGGTTGTCACTCATGTAACGTCCCACAAAAAACAAGAGTTACTTTCTGGAACTATTACTTGGCCAAGTGGGGAATGACAAAGGCTTGTAATCACAGTGAGGTCTCCAGATTTTGGTTCTTCAAAACCAAAACCTCGTCATGTCTGATAATTCGTTCTGTAGCCGGAGCCATTACAGTGGAATTAAACTCTGTGTCCTGAGGACCAACGATGGATTTATTCATCTGAATTCAAATCACAATGAGCTGATTTGCCAAATGGAATTAACCTCCAAAGGGAATGATTTGTTGCTATACACACTATGATGCATGTTGCCATACATACACTCTATGTAGCCACACGTCACACAGATTTTTACAGAATACCTACACAGAGAGGCTTCCAGGAGGTATCCTGGTTCCATCCATGGTTCCATCCATTCTGAAACCATCAGAAACGAGGACTCTGATTTGAGAAGCTAAACCATGTTAAAGGTTTGCATGTCATGCCCGTTTTCTAAGGAGAGCGCTTTAGCTGTTCTTCCTTGTACAAGATAAGCTGGTCACTGCAGTTTAATCACACATCACTCTCGTGATGCTAGTGCCAGGATGTAGAGGAAAAAATTAGAAAGAAATGCAAACATCACAGTTTTAAATTAATTTAAATTAATAAATTAAATTAATTTAAATTAATTTAAAACTGTGTTATTTTGGCTCTGATGCAGCTGCACCTCTCTGTCTGCAGTCACTACTCTGTCTCCAGCATTGTCCCACCCACAGCACCATCTGATTGGATACAAGCAGAGCCCAGTCCTCTACAACTCCCAACTGCTAGTAATATTACTGTGAGTCCAGTAACGTTATATAAACAGAGCTGCAGTTCGCTCGCAGTCCCTCCAGGCTGCTGATAATATCGATATGGAAATAGTCCGTGATAGTAGAAGTATGTGTGTGTGTGTGAGAGAGAGACCGATTAAACCGAGAGTAAAAACCTAATGAACTCAATTCAGTCCAGTTTTATTGCAGGGAAGCACGTTGAGGTGAAGGCTAGAGAATAATGTATGTGTGTGTGTGTGTGTGTGTAGGCCACATGAGAAGCTGCAGACTGTAGGGTAATAATGGCTGTTTAACTACCAAGTTATTTTACTTTACCTTTTTCTGTGTTGATTGAGAAGCAGCAGAAAATGACATATTGTTAGATGAAGTGTGTCCTGAAGCTGTCTGTGATAGTTTCTTGTAGAGAGAAGCAGGATGTTGCTGTTCAAGACTTAAGACATAAAGTAACAGCACAGAAGAAACGGGAATCTGAATCTCATCAGGATGAGGCAACTTCATCTCAGCCAACAATAGAGGCCATGTTTCAGAAACAAAGAAAGTGGACAAACTCAAATGACAGGTCGAAACTAATGGACAAACTCGTTATAGAGATGATAGTCACTGACAACCAACCGTTCACAGCGGTGTCTGATGGCTGCAGCAGAGCCACGATATGCACTGAAAAGTGAGAAGTATTACCGAACTGAAAAGCTGCAAGAAGTTCACCACAAGGTTGTGGACAAGATCAAAGCCTTGATTCAACCAGAGAATGCTGGCTACTCTCTCTCCTTCACCACAGACTGCTGGTCTGGTGCGACAGAGTCTCTCATGAGCCTGACATGCCATTTCATTGATGTGGAATGGACAAGAAAGCAGGTCGTCTTAAATACAAGAGCGATGCATGGGTCTCACACTGGGGAATACCTGAAAGAGACATTCCTCAGTGTGCTTGAGGACTGGAACACAAGCAAAGACCGTGTAGCACTAGTGCTTCGAGACAGCCGAGCAAATATTGTGAAGGGAATGAGGCTCGCTGAACTCCCAGACCTCAGCTGCACAGCACACACCTTGCAACTTGTGGTGAATGATGGTCTGTCAAGTCAAAGAGCCGTCACAGATGTCATTGCAATACTTGCGTGCCACACATTTTCACCACTCCATTCTGGAGTGGTGGAACAGCGTTTGCGAGACATTCAGAGGGAACTTAGCCTGCTAGAGCACAACATAACCCAGGCTGTTCCAACGAGGTGGAACTCAACGCTCCACATGCTGCAAAGAATGCTGGAGCAAAAGCGTGCGCTTACCATCTACTGTGGGGAACATGGAGGATTTGTGTCCGATTTAATTGAAACTCTTCTCCCAATAGAGGTAGTGACACTTCAGGTGAGCCACAGCAACTCATTAGCATCCTGCATCATTCCATGCCTGACTGTGCTGAAGATGCTACTTCAAGATGATGAGGGGCTCTCCTCAAAAGGCATTAGAAATCTCAGGCAAGCCGTGAGGGAGAGCCTGGACAAGCGTTTCTCAAAAGCAGAAGACACAAAAAAAATGTCTCTTAGATCCTCATTATAAGAGTCATGCATTCTCCTCTGCCACGACATTGAGCAAGGCCAAAGAATGGTTGAAAGAGGAAGAGGACGCTGCCACACAACAGACCACTCGAGAGGAGCATGCTGCCACAGAAGGAGCCAGTATGGAGGAGCAGGCTGCTGGGACTATTAATTGATTTTTGAGTCAAATTTCTTTGCAAATTTTATTTAACTTTGCTTTATTTACTTTATAAAACTTCAGGAAGTTATTTATTTAAAATTTAAGTTAATTACTTTATATTTAAGCAGCATCTCTTATTACTTTATAAGAGATGCTGCTGACCCTGGGAACGTCCTGCATTTTTTGTTAAAATTTTAAAACAAAGATGTTATTGTTTAAGATTAAAAAAAAAACTTTAACTTGTTGCAAATGTTAAAAGGTGTTTAATAAATACATGCATACATAAATACACTGCAACTAACTAGACTACTCAGTGTTATCACCACATCAACTATTTTGTATTCTTTTTTTTTTGGATCACAAACATTTTGGAAAGTCCTCTGCACATATAGTCCCTCATTTCCTCTAAAAGAAAAAAAAAAGTCAGAATGCTGAGTTTAGTTTAATTTCAACAGATTCTATGTCGTAATGTGAAGTAAATCCATAGTTTATGATATACGTTTCAGTTTTTTCAGTCATTTCCAAATTACTTGAACTGCATCACACATCATCCTTGTGGATGTACCAAAACAACTGGCAATGATCTTGGGACTTTTGAGAGCCCTGAGGATGCGTGGTCATTCAGAATCGGATTTCACTTGAGTAGGCGGCTACAGAACTCTTTTCTTCCTTCTAACCTTCCTCCTTTTTTTTTTTAAACCCCCTCCCAGCTTCCTTTCTTCTCTATTGTTCTTTTCAACCGTCAGCAGATCAGGAGGAACCTATTCATCACAGCCCTTGCATCTAAGAAGAGCTGGTCCCGCTCTGATTCTCAGATCGTATTTCAAACTCATAACACTTTCAGTGAGAGTATTAGAACCGTGGTGGGGAAATGAAGACTTGAAATACAGTACGGATACAAAATCTCTACGTTCCCCTTTCATCAGCTTCTCACACATTTTACTAACAAAAGTGCAACGACAAGAAAAGGTGATTGTTATGAATGTACTGCTGGCTCATCTTGAACTTCTCCCGACAGAATGAAGTAAAGATTTCTCTATTTGCATGTGCAACAGTGATAATTGAACACCCTCACATATAAATCAGCATGTAGTATCTGTGCACTGTGTTGCTGTCATCTACTGCAGCTGCAGAGGCAAACTGCTGAGCTGAAGGTTCGAGGCCCTTTGACCTTTGACCAATGGGAAGAAATGAAACTAAATTGCCCATATTATGTGGAGCTGCGAACTACGTTTATAGCTGTGGTTTCATGACTTTTGTTTGGCTTTTATTATTTATTCCAGACTCCCTTGTTTCTTTTCCCCATGTTAATTTACAGCGTTTGTCCTCCGGATGGGAGGCCACACACACTTGCTGTAGTATTCGTGTGGATGGCAGTTTAATATCTGAGCGAATAAAAAAAGGTAGAGATTTTCATCAACAAAGAGCTGCCATTCACGCAGAAATGTTACGCCTTAGCTTTGATGTGTTGGCATGGAGAGCACCACAAAGAAAGAAGAGGGAGGGACCAAAAAAAAGGCCCTCTTCTTGAGCACAAAAGACATGCCTTTTCAAGTTACACTTTCATCACAGTACACACATCACAACGCTTTTCGTTTGAATTTCACCTCATCTCTTTCTCTTATTTGTCCATGACCAGCCGGAGCTGTCAGCAGCAGCCATCCTCCACCAGACCAGGAGGGATCAGGTAGTGGATGCCTGTCGGGTCTACACCGCGACCAGCCGTAAGCGGCGAGTCTTGACTCCTGGAGACCTCAAACATCTTGTGGTGGACGAGGATCATGAGCTCATCTACTGCTATGTCCCAAAAGTGGCCTGTACCAACTGGAAACGCGTCATGATGGTTCTCACAGGTCGGGGCAAATACAAGTGAGTCTAGCACCTATCAGACTGCTTCTTAAGCACTTAGAGAGTACTAGGGAAGTATAATGGTCAGGACCCATTGTATGATGTAGTAAATTTCACTGGATGTACGTGACGATACAAAGACATGAGAATACATTCTTGGCTTTGTTCCTCACTGTCCTTGTTTTGTTTTCCATAGTGACCCAATGGAAATCCCTTCCAATGAAGCCCATATTCCATCCAACCTGAAGACGCTGAACCAGTACAGCATCGCCGAAATCAACCACCGCCTCAAGAACTATCTCAAGTTCCTCTTTGTTCGTGAGCCCTTTGAGAGGCTGGTATCTGCATACCGCAATAAGTTCACCCTCAAGTACAACTCGTCCTTTCACAAGCGTTTTGGCACCCGTATAGTCCGGCGCTACCGCAAGAATGCCACTCAGGATGCACTGCTCCATGGTGCTGATGTCAAATTCAAGGAATTCACTGAGTACCTGGTGGACCCAGCCACACAACGCGATGGCCCGCTCAACGAGCACTGGCAGACCGTCTACCAGCTTTGCCACCCATGTCACATCCACTATGACCTGGTGGGGAAGTATGAGACGCTGGAGGAGGACGCAAATTATGTGCTGCGGCTGGTAGGTGTTGGCGATTCCCTGCGCTTCCCAAGCTACGCCAAGTCCACTCGTACCACAGATACCATGACAGCCCAGTTCTTCAGCAATATCAGCACTCAGCAGCAGATCCAACTTTACCAGCTTTACAAGTTGGACTTCCTCATGTTCAACTACTCCACACCCAGCTACCTTCGGCTGGACTAATGGAGGACAGAGCTGAGACTCTGAGAATGGCTGCCTTTTTTTAAAAAGAGAGGCAACAAAATAAGTGAAGGGCAGACATTTTTTTGAAGCAAACGAAAAAAAAAAAAACTGTCATCGGATCTTGCAGGTCTGAAATAAACACACGAACGGATGCTGAAGGAAAGAATGATGATGTGTGCTTGTCCGGGAATAAGTGGGAGGATGTCCAATCAACCCTTGGTGACACAGAGAGCACTGATTGGATGAAAATGTAGGCTGAATGGACAATAAGCACACAAAGACTAGAAATTAGAAGGTGAAGCAGGTCTTCAAGATGTTTTAAAAGGGGAACTTACCCCTAGAGGATGGACTTGAAGAGGAACTATCCTGATGATGACCCGTAAACATTTAAACAAACTGCTGACAAATTAGGTTGCTTCTGATTCTGTAAAGTTAACAGTGGCCTCGCACGTGCTCTGATGCCCCCCCAATGCATGGGGGGGAGCTAAGCTTACCCCCCAATCAATAGAGAAACTCCGTCAAATTGTAAAAGACACTTCATGTCCTTTGCTGCGATGCCAATATGGTGTATTAGCCCCCATCGCCGTTGCCCTCATTAGATTCATACATTTCAGAGGGAAACTGGCTCATCAGCACCTCGAGGATGCACTGTAATAGATGGCTACTGACTGCACTCTCAAAACCTCTTCAACTGTAACTGTGGCGCCATGGCATTCAGTCAGCAAACAAGTTCTGTCCCTGGTCTTTCTTATGGTCCTGGCAGAAGGGACCTTTCGTGGACCCTGTGAAATCAGAGACACCTGCTGCAGCAGTGAAGTCTGGGGGTAAAAAAATAAAATAAAATCATTGTCTGTAATGATCCTTGATACTTTGAGCAACATGATGTGGTTAAGAAGGGTACAGGAGCAGCAGATGATTGGTGCACACCAGCTGTTGTGAGCACCAACCTTACTGTTGAGATGAAAGGAAAGAGATGGCCTGCATGGTTGTGAAAGGGTTAAAGGGACTAGATCTCATAACCCTGCCCTGCCATGTCCTACCCAGGGTCATCACATCCCCACAAAGCATCTGTTCTGATGACCAATAATCTTCAGTAAATTAAGATTATCCTTTTGTCTACATGCTTAGCTTTGTTTTTACTGAAGCATTGCTGCGAGCAGCAATTACAAAAGATTATTTAATTTGCTTTGTTCATTAAACGAAGAGAAAGATTTCATATTTTTGTTTTCCTGGTTTAAGGTTTTTAAAGTTGTTAAAAGAGTTTTGTGATGTTGATTTGTTTCTTCAAAACTTGTCTCCGATGCCACTACATTATTAGTGCACCTCAAAACTTTCATTTCTGAAGGGTGTATGGTGCATTTCAGCTCGTGGCTTTGTCCTTCTGTGCCTAAGACCATCAGAGACTTGTGGGTGACTTTGGGTGACCAAAATCCCATCTGCACTCAGATCACTGGGATGATTCCTTAACCAGAACGTGAGAATTTGCTGTATATATCACGTTATTGGCTTTGTGATTTATGTTAAGGTTAATAACTGCACACTGATTGTAATTAGTTTACAGGCTGGTTGTGTAAGTATTATACAGGAGGGGAGGGAGGTAGGGGAGGGAATGAGATGTGAGAACATCTCA
This sequence comes from Toxotes lorentzi, assembly GCA_037833715.1. Taxonomy (NCBI): domain Eukaryota; kingdom Metazoa; phylum Chordata; class Actinopteri; family Toxotidae; genus Toxotes; species Toxotes lorentzi. The sequence continues at coordinate 15,874,733 of JBBMJY010000015.1, read as the reverse complement.
CCTGTCGCTCACACATTTTGTTTTTTGCACCTCAGTGTAAATTCTAAACCACAATGCAAAGGAAAATGAAACTTCTGTGCTTATATGTTGCCTATAAATAATTAATTGGTCTAAATTTAAGTTAGTACTCACACTTATGATTAAGTCAAGATCCCCCAGCCCTTTGAAAGTGCAATACTTAATGACTGGAGCATCATATTTAACAAAATCAGCAACAACAAAAGTTTTTTGTCATTGAGAGTTTCCCTTGATACTTACTTACTACTACTTCCGGGTGATCCCCAGATCTTTAAATTATATACATCTGGTAGACATTTGACTCTAATAAAGGGGTCATGTTCCTGCCTTAGCTGTAGCCCTGGCCCTCAACTTGCCCAGGCAAGGAAGTACCTGGGCAGGCAGTACAGACTTTGACGCCATTGGCTTAAGCTCCACTTTTAGCCACAGAATTGATCACAAAGGACCTTTTAGCCTTCAAACAAGCCCGTTACAGAAGCCTGTGTTTTCTCCTCTCCAGCCTTGCTCCAAAAGTGGCCTGCTGTATATGACAAAATGTAAAAATCTGGTATAAAATTCACACAGGGTTGCGCACTGAGAGGCCCTGGCAGACTGCTTTTGACCCCACAGTCTGCAAAAATCTATGACTCCTGGTTTCTGCCCAAGTTGCTGCAAGTGTCCAAATGTGAAACTTTGCCTTTGTAGAGCAGTTATTTTGGAGTATTAACAACAATACCGAAGATAAATTCCTCCAGAAATATTATCATATCATAAGCATAAAGGGACAAAGCCAGGAAATTCTGATCAACTTCTCTCCTTCTCTGCCTGATCCTGACATATCTACAGTCCTAAAGCAGTATGCTTTTTTGTACAACGTGGACATGATGTTGATAATTCTGCTGCTGTTTTTTGAGCTGTCATGTTTGTATCAATTAATTACTCTGGTTGCCTCACACACACACGCACGCACACACACACACACACACACACACACACACAAAACCAATGTATCGCACTTTTCTTTCTCTGTGCCTTTAATTTATTGCAGCACACAAACAGAAGAAGATTGAGAACACCTACTTGTGACTTGCTCTATAAACTTTGAGATCTGGGAACACATGAACATCACTGGAATTGAAGTTTGACAGGGCAAGAGACAAGGCACGCTCGGACAATCGAACAGGGCGTAAACAAGCCAGCACTTTATCGGTTTTAAATGAAAGGTTATTTTAAAGGTGAGCACAGATGAAATGTCAAGAAAAATCTCCCACGCTCTACTAGAAAGCTGGGTTTCTGCACAACTATGGTAAGCACGGTAGCTCAAATCAATCTTCCTGAAGAACGTTCACATGTTCCACACCTTCTGTGATGGATGTCTACAACTAATTCAACTTAAAAACATACATTGCACGTCATCCTGCTACACTACACATACTTTTTCATGTGAACTTTAGAGTTTGGATAATCTGGCTAAACTGTTAGCTTGTTTACTACCCCTGAAGCGCATGTTTCTTGCCCCTGTATATTTAGTTGTAGCATTGTTGCCTCTTTTTCCCTGATCTCAGCATTTTATTTCTTTAAATACGATGAAATTTTACTCATAGAAATTATGACTTAAAACTTCCGACCCAAACAAGCTACTTTATGTGACTTTTGATAAGTTCTTTCTCATTCACAGATCAACTGTGAAGGAAATGTCATGTCCATTTCTGGGGTGGACTTTGCACCATCAGGCCCTGCTGGGGGGAGTCTCTGAATGGCTTAGTTATTTGTGTTTTGTGTTTTAAAATACAGATAAATTATCCTAATTCATTTCTCCCCATAGTAGAACACATGGGTGGAATTTGTCAGATTTGTCCACATTAGCATGGTTGTGGTCTCTCAATGGGCCGCTTCCTGTGTTTCTAGCAGCTTCACATGCTGCCAGATGAATGTGTGGATATTGTGCTCTGTGTGTGTGTGTGTGTGTGTGTGTGACCTTTTGAGTAATGAATCCTAGATTAGCTGTTACTGAATTTATACTTATACATCATCAGCATTTTTCACCACCCTGTCTAACGGGAGTGTGTGTGTGTGTGTGTGTGTGTGTGAGTGTGTGTGGATGTGCATGGATGCGTGTGTTGACACTCCATGCTGTACCTACTCTGCCTTCGAGGGAAGGCAAGACTCTCATTGCAACATTTATTTATTTATTTATTTCTCAGACGACTACGCGCACAGCCTTCTTCGCTATCACCGTGGCAACGCACTCACAAACTCTGGCATCTCTCATTTACTCTGAGGACAGTCTCTCTCCGTGCTGTTGCACTCGGTTCGTTTTGGAGGCTGCATTCACTGAAATCATGAATAATCAAGTGTGTACTATCGCGCTGAGTGTGGGAGGGAGTTGTCGATCCCGCAGCAGCCCGACCTCAGTTCAATCCTGTCTGATGTTTTCACAATAAAATAACACTGAACCTCACAGTGCCTCCCACTGCTTATTCCATGTGTGAGTGTCAAATTATGGAACAGTACACATCACCTGTATATGACCTTTAACCCTGAGAACTCCATGCAGCTTCCATATTTATGTCTGGATATAATATAATGATGGGGGATTTCTGATAGCTGATATTTGTAGGGTTTAAATCCTACAAATTAATTTTCCTAATTAACTCATTCATTATGTCCTATAAAAATCTTTATTCTTTATTAAACTCTTTATTTTTGTGTAGCTGCAGGTAGCATTTCTGGGGGTGGACTTGCTTAATGGGTTTTCAGTAATTCCCATGTGCACCGTGCATGACAGTAAAAGTGTAATACTGAAATACATAAAATTTATTTTGGACACATCATATCACATTGGACCATGAATTAATGAATGAGACTTTTAAGTATGAAACACCTGAAAGGTGTCCAGTATTGGCTTAATGAGTGATATGGACTTGTAAATAATTTTTTCGTAAATAGTTTGTCAAGAGTTTGATGAGAAGATTGATGCCACTCTTTTCTCTATACACAAATTAACCTAGCAGTTCTGCTAACTTAGAAGATTGGGAAACACAGAGGGAAAACAGGTAACCTTGTTCTGTCCGGATTTGAAAAAAAATATATAAATAAATTATTGGGTGACAGTAGCGAACATAATGGAGCATTTAGCAGCTTAAGATCCAGATATTTCTCTCAGGAGCTGGTGAAGACCAAACACAGAGCTAAAAGAATTCAATTTCAACTTTCAACATATGGGGGACCCTCCAACTGTGTGTCCTGTTGTTAAAAAGGAAATGAAATGACAGGGAGTGATGTTTTTGATGGGCCACAGAGTGTAAACCTGTCCTTCCCTCAGTACACACACATACAGACACACAAATTCCTCAACTTCGTCGTCATGGCTGATCTTGTGGTCTAAACACTAAAACACACATTGCCCTTCCTACAGTCTCCACCTACAAACCCTGTCATTACAGGATGGTCAACAGCAACTGGCGAGTGTGTATATGTGTGAGTTTCAGGTCCAAAAACAGAAACGGAGCATCATATTCCAGGGAGGCTGGTTTCTTTTGAAACGCAGTAAATAAATGGATTCTGCTTTCTTTGTTTGAAAAAAGAGTCAACTATAGATAAACCCAAGCAAAACTCCCATCCACTGTCCACGGCTGAGAGAGAGTTTAAGATGCTATTCATGCTTTTTCAAACATTTATCCAAACTTTTTTGACTTGACATAGCAGGAAAAGCAGAGTCGTTACTGATGGCATTAACAACATATTCCATTCATGATTGGTCACTTACTGTTATGAAGATGAGAAAGCTACTTCTGGACTGTGCAGAGGAGTTTGAACACTAGCAAGAAAATATAAATTAGATGAGGTGCTGTCGTAGAAAGATTGTTTTCATGCTTCTTTATCACAGATAATACATTTTACTTTGAACATATACAATCATCTGTCATCAAGAGGGAGAATTTCTCTGGTGGTCAGTGCAAGAACTTCAGCATTCATTTCTGAGGATGCCCAACTACAGTGATCTGAACATATTCTGAAGCATGTTTGACAGGTTTCTGGTCCCATTAGTGTCTTACCAAGGACAGATTGTCCCTGACAGTGACAGGCAATTAAAACATGAAGTTTTTGTACAGTCTGTGATGCTTCAAAAGCCCTAAAGGAATAACAGTAATTTCCTTTCCTTTCCTTTTTTTCCTTTCCTTTCATTCAGGACATCCCCCATTTGAAAATAACATGGTCATTGATTGAAATTTATTGAATACATCTGTCAACCTTCACTTGACGACGTATGGACACAGGCACAGGTCCTGTCTGATTGAAGGATGGCTTCACAGTTGCGTGTGTGTGTGTGGTTAAGACTTTCCACTGTGGTTGCTACATCATAAATCTGTTTAAAAGTTGGACTCAGACTACAAGTCTGCAGGGGTTGGTGTCTTCCCCAAGGACATTTGGACACATGGAGCCAAACCACCAAGCCTTTAGTAAATGGACATCCAGTTATCCAGCAGGAGCCACAGCTGTCCCTGACTTCTACCCTGTGGTGGTTAGAGGCCTAAACTGAGATTGGACACATCATTATTTCAGTGTAGAATGGTTTTAGTTTGAAAACTGACCTGACCTGAAAACCGAGCTTTCTTTTCTCTTTTTCTGTGTTTTAAAGAATTAGCATCTTGCATGTATGATGATCCATCAGAGTCAAAGTGTCCATGCTTATTAATCCAGTTGTGGCTGCACAGAGGGTGAAGGACAGTAACTGTCTGTTTCCGCTGGAGTCAGTTAATGATTGAGGATTGAGGTAACTTTGTCCCTCAGCCTGAAATGCGTCCTCACTCTGTGGTGACAGATTCCCACAGAGCAAACAGCTTTCAGCCTCCTACCGCTGTCTCAGTTCGGGTTTGGCACGAAAATGAGATTGATAATTGCCTAAGTAAAGACAGATCGACTGGTGTTTGACTCCAGATGTACTGCAGGCTGTGCCATCCATCCTCAGCAACAGCACTATCCATCTTCCTGTGTCCAGAGTACAGTTACTCTTAGTGCAAAAAGATAAAGGGCACTGTGGTGGGGGTGCAGGGGTCTCAGCATCACATCCAGACCAGCTGTCTCTGGGCTTTCTGGAGAAATGACAACATTTAGGCCAGTGGGGTTTCGTCTGCATGAGAAACCACTTTTCTATTGGTCAGTCTTGCCTCTGTAGTGGCACCCTCCAAATGTCAGATTATCCCATTAATGAGAACAGCATATTCACTACGATATTCTCTAGCAATGTCGGTATCATGCTACACCCATTACACTGGGGTATGGGAGTCGCTGTGCTGCACAATACAAGCCCCACAACAAATCCTGAAAAGCAAAGATGGACGACCTCGAATCCTGCTCCGAAGATTTGCAGAAGAGCTAATCTTGGCTGTACCTGTGCAAAAAAAGAACATCCAAATCCAAAACTTTAAAGTGGACTGGACACATCTCTCACTGATGGCCAAGCCCAAAACAGGAGCGCCTTCTTGTCCCCTGATCGCTAAGCCGAACCCCCCAAGCCACAACCTAATCCTGAAGAGAAACATTGTTTAGCCTATAGCCTGGAATAAAGTCTAATAACACAAGCAGAGTTTCCTGCTATTTCTAACCGGCTCATTCTTTATCCAACCACAACCAATCACTCCTCGCGCATGGCGGTTGCTCATTTCCTCCTATCCTCTGCATCCTCTTCGCTCACCTAAACACATCGGATTATGAATCCGAAACTCTTTTGGAGGATTTCAATGTGAGCAGCGAGCTCCTGCTAAAATCACCTCAGTCTCCAGTAGTTCACCACAAAATCGCTTGCGTTGCATCCACCAAAGCACCAAAGCACAGAAAACATGAGTTATTAACTTCACCGTTATGGGCCCAAGGAATTTTTCCAGCGCCAGGGCACCAGCTGTCTTAGCTTTGCGAGCTGGGAAGCCCAATGGGCCACCACCTCACACAGAAGGGACTCCAGCTTCTGCTTATACTAAGGACCAGGAAACCAGCTGCACCTAAACCAAGAAGAGTCCCTCAGCCCCAAACTGTTCAGTTATATTCCCTCGTCATCTTTTTCGTCATGAAGATATACATGTTTCAACACTGCCAGCACTGAACTTCACAGAGACTCCCCCCCCCCAAAGTCCTGAATGATTTTATTTTTATAAACCATGTGCAAACAAAATATTAACTCGATTACTTAATGACATCTTTTTGAACACTACTGACCCTTTAGACCCTCAATACGTAGTGTGTTTGTAGTACTCGGAGTTTCAAATGTTAATCAAAACTGTTGCTAGGAGATCCCTCTTGGAGATCCTTCGTCTCGCTCTCACCCACACATCTGCTCCTGTGCGCACCCCCCATTCTCACCAGTGCCAGTATGAGGTGTTGGATGATTCAGCCAACTAATGCACACCTACCTTCACCGCGTACCTGCTACGGTCTACTCTGATTTGCTGTAGCAAATGCCACACCGACACACTACGCCTTACAGTTTGCCAGATATCAGTGGTGAAAACATAATGAGATTTTATGCTGCATGTCCCTCTCCTCCTCTCCTCCATTCCCAGCTGTCCTATCTTCCTCCTTTCACCCAGCCCGGCCCTCGGCAGGAGG
>JBBMJY010000015.1:15813879-15867259 GCA_037833715.1 Toxotes lorentzi | reverse complement strand
CCATATGAGCCAGGTTCTGCTCAAGGTTTCTTCCTGTTAAAAGGGAGTTTTTCCTTGCCACTGTCACCTTAAGTGCTGATCCGGGGTCAGGCTCTGGGTCTCTGTGAAGCACTTTGAGACTATTTTGATTGTAGAAAGCGCTATATAAATAAAATTGAATTGAACTGAATTACATGTGCGCTGCAATCAAAGATCAAACTGTGACGTGTAGTGTGTTGGTGTGTGCATATGAGATTATATGTACGGGTAGGACACAGAATTGGAGCCGTGACAGCAGATGATACTTCAACTATGGACGCTGCTTCAAAGAAGCTACAAATTCTAAAGAGTGGTGCTTCGCACACATCTTCAGCCTTCAGTATCCAGCCAAATGTGAAATACGGTCCCAATCTTCCCTTCTGTTCATGAGTTATGCAGTGGAGCGATGGCCTGAAAAGCGTATGATGTCACAGTGAAGTTGACCTTTGACCTTTTGGATATAAAATAACACTTCATCAGTTGAATGATAGATAAAGATGATAAAGAATGATACAGATGTGAGGTCACAGTGACTTTTGACCTCTGAACTCCAAAACCTAATCAGTTCATCCTTGAGTCCAAGGTTTTCCTCAAGGCACACAAGACACAATGACTCCAAACGAGATGCTTTTCAACTGAAGGATGTTTTATTTTGACATTATTGGTCCACATGAGCCTCAAAGCAAACAGAAGAACCCGAGAATCTGACACCTTTAATGATAGCTAGTAGAGTAAAGCCAGAGCCAAAACCAAACTGAAACTCTTCAGAAATAGTCAGTCGTACAACTGAGAGCGAGTACAAAAAGATCATCAGTTCATTGCACTGTATTACAACATTGTAGAAAGAAAACTGCATTAATGGCACGACAGAGAGAAAAACCTTGTCAACCAGTGAATCTCAAAAGGCACATGTTGAAAGTTTGAAGAGATGCACATGCACAACAGATTCGAATAAAGGTGGTTTGACTTAAGAGTTTTATTGGTGTAGTTCCTCTCAGAGCTACAGGGATTGACTGACTCAATTTTCTCAGACCAATTAAACCAGACATCCATCCATTTTCTACCCCTTAATCCGTCAGGGTCATGGGGGAACACAGCCACACACCCACCCACACACCTATGAGCAATTTAGAGTAGCCAATTAACCTAACCCGTGTATGTTTTTGTGATTGTGGGAGGAAGCCGGAGTACCTGGAGTGAACCCAAGCAAGCACAGGGAGAACATGTAAACTCCACACAGAAGAGCCCAGACCGGGGTTTGAATCTGGAACCCTCTTGCTGTGAGGCAACAGTGCTAACCACTGCCCCACCGTGCTGCCCCTTAAATAGACATATTCCGGAAAAAAAAAAAAGTCAGGGATCTGGTGTTAAATCCATTTCCTTTACACTGCTTCTAATCAAATCCCTGATACGAGCGGAAAATCCCACTGTGCCAAGATGAACACTTGCTAATTGTGTGCGTACATGTAGGCATGACACATACATATGTGTAAAACAGCACGTGATTGGTGTGCAAACACCCCCTGGAATGCTGTGTGCATGAGTGATGGCTACATCACAATATTGTATAATGTAACACTGAGACTAAAGTAGCACGTCCCAGGCAAACAGTGCCAGCCCCTGGTGATGAATGTAGAAACAACATTGTTCTTGTGAGACACAAGTGAAAAACGGTGAAGAGCTAGTAGTTATTTGTATGATAAAGGAAAATTCATTCATTCATTTTAACAGAACCTGGCAATAATCTTGTTTGTATGTTTTTCATTTTTAACGTCGCAAGAGGAGGCGACGTTGAGCGTTTGGCAAATGTAACGCTATCTGACAGTTTTTGCAAAATGAATATGCAAGTGTAGTGAGCTTGTGATATGCTCCTTGGCCTTGGAAGTAATGCTGAGTTACCACTCTAGGTAAATGAGCAAGCTAGCACGCGGACATGCTAATGTTTGCATCTTCCATTAAAGCAGATAAGCCCACTGTTGAATCTGTCCCACCACCCTCCAAAGCTCTTTAAATACCAACAAAAGCTCTTTTTACAGACAATAGCTGGTACCATGAAGTGCTGCAAAGACACTTTTATACTAGAACTAAAATGTCCTTTAACATTACCACTTTTATTTTGTTTTGGAAATTATTTGTATTTCAATTCACAATGAATGCAATCGCAGATGCTGGGCCTCAAGACTGGGATTTGATTTACTTAGCTGGTCCCCAGAGCCACAAAGGCTGAGAACCAAAGAGGCAGGTTTGAAATTTGGGTGGGGATATAAATAAAAGTGTGTTCAACAGTTAATCTAAAGCAAAATAACAGCAGGCCTTGCTTCTCTTGGCTTCTTAACCCCAATGTTAATGTCACTGATGGTGCAATGGTGCAAAGCAGAGATACACAAACAAATGTTGTGACATGGTGGAACGTAGAATCCCAAAAATATGTTCCAGCAAAACAGATTTTTTTTTTTTTTAGGAGAAGACTTTCCACTGATGCTCATCTCACTGATGTTCCAGCAAAATAATCTGCAAATGCTTTGGTGCAAATGATGAAAATCAGAATTGCTACTCAGAACAGTCTCTGTTTATGAAATATAATGCCTTTAGTGTGTAGAAAAAAAGCCAGGATCAGAAAATAGTTTCTAAACCATCACGTGGTTTAAGAGAAGTTCAATCCAGTATATGGAGCGGAGGAATGTGTTGTTGTGAGAAGCTAGCTGGGCAGACAGCAGGGTTCCCATCGTGCCAGCCACTGCCTCAGTCCCCTACATCGCTGTCCTGGTCTCCTATGAGCCACAGGAAGTGGAAGCTGAGAGCCAGCAGGGCGGTGCCCAGTAGGTCCCCCAGAGCAGTCAGGTAAGGGATGGAAAAACTGTCCGGGTCTTTGCCGCTCCGCCACATGGAATGAACCATCCAGTCTGATATACACAATAACAGCAACACCTGGAAGAGAAAGAAGGTGGGCTCAGTTCTCTCAGAAAGACCAGACATGGGTCCACATAGAGCAGAAATGAAACAGCTAAGCGAAAGGACTTTTTTACGGACCTGTTTGACATTCTTCACCTTGGCGCCAGCCACAAAGAAGACAAAAGGAATTAAATCCATTAAAGGTATTGCAAATATTGGATTTAGTTTACGAGGAGTTTTTACACTTAACAGTTCCCTTAGCAACACATTGACTTGCACTTAAAAAAAATCCTCAATCTAAAGCTGGTTCTCCAGGTTCCAGACCCCAAGGCACAGCTGGCATTCAGGTCATAAATTAACTGAAGGGCTGTGGTTAAAGCAGATGCTTCTCAGTGCAATAAGAAATTGCTAGATTGAAACTAAACCACTCTTAAGTATACAATAGGGTGTACATGATGCTAGCATCTAGTGCCACACTCAACCACATTTGTGGTTTTGTCCAGGACTTTATTGGTTTATGATCAAATATCTACAAGAACAATAAAATTTCCATCAGCCTCAGCTGTAGTTTTTGTCTTCAGAGCTAACGAAATTTTAGTATGCTAACATAACCAAACTAAGCAAACATAACTGCTTTCACATCTGGATGTTAGTATTTTCATTATGAACATGTTAGCATGCTGACATTAATAAATTATTTATTTAGTCTTTCTTTTGATTTGCTTAGTAAATCTGTTTTTTTTTGTTCTTGATGGCAACATTTAAAACCAATATAGCAAATGAGAGAAGGATGAGAAGGTCCAGTGGCAGTGTAATTTGCACAGATGGAAAAGCAAGATGGAGAAATAAAAAAAGCCAGAATTATCACTAACTGCTTCAAAATGCCATGCACAACAGCACAAACACTTAAAGTGTAGTGGAAACAGAGAGAGGGGAAGGAGTAATGGACAGAGCAGGAGTCGAGTTAAGATAGTGGGATTCATAATTCAAGTTTCCACACATGAAGGGAACGATGCCCGTGGAAAAAGAGAAGTCTATTAAAAGATAAGGATGAATCTATAATTTCATGGGGAAACGAGCTGTCGAGAGCTGGCGGTGCAAAAATTACAAAAACAAAAAAAGTATAGCAGACACTGAAAGATACTGACATGCTAAGAATACAAGCAGGGATGATGGTATGAAGTGGGAACAAGTAGAATTGCTAATAATTCTGATAACCTATTGACAACCCTGTCTTTAACTTGGGGGACAATTCTGTGATTGAACAACATGTCGTCCTGCTTTTCTCTCCAATAATGTTTGGTCACGACGCCATCAAAGTGTCTCACAGCTGAACAACAGGCTGTCAAACCTGGCTATTCATCGGCAAAGGTGTTGTAGCTTTGTCTTTTATTCATGATGACAGGGCGCCGTGGTTGGACATCCTCTTTTGCTTTTGTACAATCATTTGCCTCTAAGCTGTCAACCACAATCCATCTCTTAGAGTACACAGGTTTTCATCCAGGGTTTAGTCTCGTTTGGGTTTTTTTCTTTCTCGGACAAACATAGCAAAACAGGAAGGGAAAGAGAGGGAGAGACTTGTGTGCAAAGTTTCAGGTCGTCAGTTCTTCCTGGAGCCAGATTTGCAAACCTAACAAAGTTCCATCTCTTTCTCTGTTACTGTATCTGCTTCCTTGATCATATCTGAGTGACAAGAAAGAGGAAGCGTCTACAAGATAAAGCTGTTTGATCTCCTGAGATGCCCAGATGTGACAGTTTCTCCAATCACACATCGCTTACACAGGTAGCAAACATCCATCCATCCATTATCCAAACCAGTTATTCTATTAAGGGTCGTGGGGGAGGCTGGAGCCAATCCCAGCTGACTTTGGGGTAAATCCTGAACAGGTCTCCAGTCAATCATAGGGCTGGCATATAGAAACAAACAACCATTCACACTCTCATTCACATCCATGGTGACAATTTAGAGTCACCAGTGAACCCGCTCTACCATAACCCAGTGCTGCTGGGATGGTCGCACTTCTTCTATCTCTGCAGAGGACTTCTGAAGCTGTTAGAGTGACCTTTGGGTTCTTGGTCACCTCCCTGACCAAAGCCCTTCTTGCCTGGTTATTCAGTTTGGTTGGACAGTCAACCCTAGGAAGTCCTGGTGGCCCCAAATGTCTTTCATTATAACTATTAGTTAGGGATGCACCGAATATTTTCGGCTGAAAATGGCCCAAAAGTGCATTTGTGGTTTCCGTCAGAAAGACTTTTATCACCGAAAAAAAACATGGCCAAAACAGGATGTTGTGATGACGCAAGCGAATTTTAATTATAAATTTAAGTATTTTATAATCTTGTGCATTGTTGGAATGTGCTAAGTAAATATTTTCATAATTTTGTAATTGATCTATTCTTTGAAACATTAATATTAATTTATGCAATCGCAATGCACTGAATACACTCTGAGACCACTGTATATCTTGTTTTTGTGGCATATTCATACATTTTCTCAGATAGAAACCCTGCTTTAATCGGTTTTCTCTGAGAGAGACACAACGTTCCCTCTTCTGTTTGCTCGGATTTACGTCTCTGAGCCCCCTCTGCCTCTGATTCTCCTTTAAGTATACACTCTAGTGCTCAAAGAAACTTGCAAATCCTGCCTGAAAGAACATACATGGTATTAATGTCACTCTATTGCTGCTTTAGAACACTGCAGGTATTTATCATCTAAACATAATTGGATTTAGCAGTAACTCTTCCAAATAACTGCTCACTGAAGTGCTTGATTTGCAGACCGTTACGAGCTGTTTCACTTTGTTGATCTGATTTTGTAGCTTATTCTAGAGCATGACCTGAATAAAATTACACTCAACTAAGACTAGAATACAGTCTACATACACACCGTTTGTTCAGCAGATGCCTTTAAAAGTATGGAAGGAAAGTGGTGCAAAAAATAAGTAACCTTTAGTCAAAATTCAAGAACCACTCATAGAAAGTTAAAAGGATTTGTTCTTAATACATTTAGTTACTGTAATGAATTGTCTCTATATCCACAACCTGATTTAGTTTATTCCTCTGTGCCATAGAGCTCCGCTGTTTTCCAAAAAAACACATTTACTAGTTTCAATAGTGTATATATACACTAGACTCATCCATATATATATTTATGTGACAAGAACATCTTAACGCAAGGTCAACTTCTAGCTTTGTGTGGGGCTTTCAATCACACTGTCCTCACTGGATGGAGTTTGCTCAGTCATATTGTCTTGTCTTCCACATCAAGTCTTTTAAATAAATAGGCCTAATAATTAATATTAATAATATTTAATCAGCACGAATCTGCCAGCCGGGAATTTTCTCTGTGGAGTTTGCTTTTTTTTTTTTTTTTTTTCCTGTGCTAGCGTGGGTTCCCTCTGGGTACTCCATCTTCCCCCAGTCTTGTCTAAGGTGTGAACGTGAGAGTGACACCCCTATGACAGAAAATCTGATTTAGTCTGTATCATTAAATTCATTTACTGTTCATACTGTAATACTCATGTACTTGACCTCTCAGAGGAAGCAGAAGTGCAAGAAAATTAGGAATGTTCCATTATAAAAGAGAATATTAGCATCTAACGACCTGTTACCAGCTACAACAGGCAACTATCACAGAGGTGGTTGTGAGGACTTTAGCCTGTGTTTAGCATCAAATTCGTGCAACATGCACTCACAAAACTTTTTAAGTGTGTAGTTGAGATCAAAATACAGGCCTGAGCTAGAAGACGGGTGTGGTCTGACCCTGCATTATTACTCATGAGTACTAAGTACTCATGGGTAATAATGCAGCAATGACTACTGAGTACTCATGGGTTGGGACGTCAACTTGCTAACAGAGATGTTCTCTATTTATGATATGTTTTTGTGCACCTGAGGACCAAACCTCAGGTGAAACATATGACATCAAGCACTGACCACACCTGCACGCACTGGCTTCACTGAAATAATGAGGTCTTCACCTGTTCATAAAGTGCCTTAACATGTGTTCTGACTCCTTGACCTTTAGCCTTAGTATAATTAAATCTCCCAGTATTGTGATTCCCATGAACATTACATTACCATAGTCATGCATATTCATGACATTTAAACTCTGTGTAACCTTGACTCCCAAACTGTCAATCTACTATTTTCTTTTGCAGAGTTTTTTTTTTGGATACCTCTGTGTGCCCTATATTACCTTAGTTTATTTTGCTTTGCCTCATTCTTAGTCTGAACCTGCTGTGGCCTCATAAAGCATTGTTATACCGTGCTGTCTTGTCCTCGGTTATTTATTTACTACAGATTTGTGTAAAAACAGCAGCTACAGGTCAACTGTTTAACTACATTCTCTCTCTTCTCTGCTCGCTTACCATACTGTGAGGCTAGAGGAGATATCACAAAGAGTCAAGCCGGTCTGCAGAAATGTTTCCAATTTCTCTTATAATTTTCTACGGCTTTCACTTTAAATAGAACATTATCAAACCACACCATGTGCAATTTCGGGCTTATCGCTGCTATTAAAGAAACAGCCTGTTACGCTACCTTTTAACTTCAAGTGAATGACACTATCAAATTCCACAGACGGTTTTGCCAAAATGTGTCTCACTCCATGTTGAGCACAGAGACAAAAAAATAAAACTATTTTATAAAGTTTGTATATACTAAATCGGAAATGGATATGAGCCTGTGTTAAGGGTTTCTGGCAGTTGGATATTTGAATTGCAGGTTTACTTATAGCAGGACACTGAATGAAATGCATTTGCATGCATTTCTATTCCAAACATGGGAAAAAAAAAGATATTAAAATGAATGTTCTCTGTGAAATGAGGGACTTTAATATACCATGGAGGACGGATGAATCATCGCACACCCCCTGCCCCATTTTGCACACTTAAAATGCTGATGATGAGAGTGGGAGAATTTTTATTAACATCATTACAGCCTGGTTTGAAGTATAGCTGGAGAGACTCACTGAAGGTGCAGCCACTGGAAAAGTACACCCTGCTCATAATCCTCACACACAGTATACGCACACATTTGTTTTCAGAGATACAGATAAACAATATCACATTACAAGATAAAGAGGGGACAATGGAGATAATGTCACCCTTTTGGTGATCACACCATGTTTTAAAATGTCAAACTTCCACCCTAATTTTCCACCCTAACAGCATCAAGTTCAACTTAAGTGAAGTTTGACCAAAGAATATGAAAAGTTATGAGACAGCAGTTGATGGTAAAAATACATCTTTTGAATAAACTGCATGAACTTATTGGAAACCAAGCTAAGTTTGTTCAACATCAGCACGTTAGCACTTTTGTTTTCTGCCTGGGCAACACAGGTGCTGCAACAGAGGCAAAGGACAGTTAAAGAAATAGGGGAATATTATATTAAATATTATATTAATAGTATTATGCTATACTGCTCATCAGCAGTATAGCTACTTGTCTCAGTTTCAACCTCTTTCTGCTCATATCTTTATTTCTAATATTTAAATATTTAAAAGCCCGTACTCTCCACTCTGCCATCATCATCATCATCTCTGTCTGTATTTATATGTCGGGTGGGGACAAAGAGACACTGTCGTCATATATACAGTCAGTACATTTACTATGTGTGTATGCATGCAAGTATATGTGGAGATGTATGGAGATATATAGATATATGGAAAGGCTTGAATGTGTCTGTGTATAGAAGACTACAGCATGCCTGCTGAGATATGAACATGTGCAAGGCTTTGGAAACAAGCTTCCATTCATGGAAAATAAAGATCTGAGTCCAGCATTTATCCATGTTGCAGTATTAGAAATAAGCCTCAGGTTGAATACAGCACTAGGACAACCTACAGTTATTGAACTTGCACACTATGTGCAGCTAATAATTAGTGTCTGCTATCCTGACTGTCTGTGCAAACCACACTGATGACAAAGCAGATGAAATTCTATGAGTAATTTCTGCCTCCTGCTTCAGTAAACAACTGTTCTATTATAGCTTTGCTGTGATGAAGCGGTGCAGAGACTATTGTTCAAAGCAGGATTCAGGCGATTTCCCCTGTGATTTCCCAAAGACAGATCAACAAACAAGTTCATGAATCATTCTGACATGCAGTGGCTTGTCAGCCTTTTGGCCTGACCTAGCCTGTAAACCCTGCAGGACAACTGAAAATCAGATGGCAAAGTGATGTTTAAGGCAATAAAATGAAACCAATAAATTGATCTTGCAACCCCATGGGCCTGTCTCTGCCACGTGATGCTCTGCCTGGGGACTGAAGCACGCTTAAAGCAGTTCTACTGGCTGCACACTAAAGTGATTTGGATAGTCTCCCAATTCCTCAGAGGCTGGGATTACATCCTAATGTTCCATGTCTACATTAAAGATTTAGGGAAGCCTTAAAAAAAGGTCTTTGAGCAAAGCAAGCATCTGATGCATACACACAAAAACACACCAGTTAAACTGCAGACGTTCAGACAGATCAGGGTGCACCTGGAAAAGTAAAAGCCAGTCATTTGTCACTCAAGTTGCTCCTATATAATTATCTTGACTGCTGCCAAAACAGAAATGCACAGAAGTCAGATTCCTTCAGGCACTGACTGAAACCGCAACGCTGTAGGAATTTATAGGACACACGCACCTGCATCTCTACACTACAAGTTCATCTTTCTCTGACTCCCTGGAAAACTTAATTCTTAAAAAGACAGTACAATTAATAATATAAAAGCTACAATATATAACTTTGCATTTGAGAAGACCAAAGTAGGGGGCGGGGAGCTCATCGCGGCTGTCAATCAATACGTGAACACACTTCTGGTCTACTACTTCCCTCGCACCAAAGCTTCAAGCTAGCATTAGCTGCGAGAAGATGTCGCCATGACTGACTCACAGGCTACTAGAAAGTTCCAGATTCCTGCATTAGCTGAGGCAGCAAACACCACAAGAATGTAGGTGGAAGGCTAGGCAGAACAAGTCTCATGCTAGTGAGACTTAGCAGGTGATACGAGTGGTTCTTGCAATTTGAAGTACCAGGGTCTGAAATCTTAAACCCTTGAAAGCTGCATGAATGCCTGTTACTATTATTACTACTACACTATTTTAGAGAACTTACATTTGAAAGCACAAGCTGGCATTTAAAGCATTGAGAGCTCACCTGCAGCATAGCAGCAGCCAAGTAGACAGACATGAAAATTGGTGTAAGGGTCGTGTGGCCGCTCTTCATCAGGTGGATGGTGTAGAGGAAGATTAGGTGACCGGGAATCACCAAAAGGAGGAGCACCTGAGCAGACCTGTGATTAGCTCCTGAGAAAAAAAAAAACACAAAAAGAATGCGGGAAGGAAGGTTAAAGGTTAAGTCAGCGATTCTAATCCAATAGATAGTTTTTAGATTCAACAAAAATTGTTTGGGAGGTTGCTTTGCTTCTGCTTGACAAATGTAAAACATTAGCTTTACTACGTCCCACAGAGCCAATAGGTAAGGGTTGTGTAGTCCTGTTTGCTAATGCTCATGACAGCTAATCCAAACTGTTTCATTAGCGAGCAGGTTCCCATATCACGTATAGCCGCAGTGACCTAAAAACAGAAGTTTGCTAGCACAGTTAGATTCAAATACTATGCTAGGTAGCATTACCTTAATCTTAGCTATAAACATATGACCCTCTCTTCTGTCACCGTTATTTTGTAAATACAATCTAAACAACTAACTGCTACTTTTAACTCTGTGAAGAAAACATATCTTTGCAAGAGGAAACAAACTAAATTTGTGTCTTTATTAAATTCATGATTGAATAGCTTGGTGACAAATTGTGCTGGTTAAATCAGCCCACCTGCTGTTTCCAGCGTTCAGAGTCCTGCTGGCTTTCATTTTAGACTTCTAACATGGAATTAATTTACACCTGGGAGATCAGGAGACAGCAATTAACTGCCTGGTAGGACAGAGAAACAGCGGTACAGCAGACCACCAGACCACATTTTTAGCATGGGTATTTGTGTGAAAGCCAATTAAAATAATCGGAAACCAGCACTGTATTAATAATATTAATAACAGCCACAGTAGAAATACTTCACACCTATCTTACCAAAGTTAGACAACAATGTCCAATGTGCATACTCAGTTACCAATTTATTAGGAAGCCCACACGCATACTGCATTGGTCTTAAAACAGCCTTGGTTCTCTGTGGCATGGATTCCACAAGATGTTCAAAAACCTTCCTTAAAGATTCAGGTTTGTGTTGACATGATTGCACTGCATCATGCTGCCAATGTCCTTCAACCACATCCCAAAGGTTTTGGATTCTGGGAAGGCCACTGAACTCATCACCATGTTCATGAAACCACACTAGATAGTTGTGTGACATGGAGCATAATCCTGCTGGAAGTGGCCATTAGAAGATGGTAAACTGTAGCCATAAAGGGACGAACATGGTCAGCAACAATACTCAGACTGTGACATTCAGACCATGACTGATTGGTATTAAGGCCTAAAGTGGGCAAAGAAAACATTCCCCACACTATCACACCACCACCAGCCTGGACTGTTGACACAAGGCAGGTTGGGTCCATAGATTCATGCTGTTGATGCCAAATTCTGACTGCACCATCTGTAGCCTGAACACAAATCAAGACGGTTCTCCTCTGACCTCTCACATCACCAGAGCATTTCCATCCTCAGAACTGCTGCTAACTGGATGTTTTTTTTTTTTTAAACAAATATAAAAGATCAGCAGCTCCAGAAACACTCAAATCAGCCCTTCTGACACCAGTAATCATGCCACAGTTAAAGTTTGAAATGACATTCTGATGTTTGATTTGAACATTAACTGAAGCTTCTGACCTGTATCTGCATGATTTTATGCACTGCTGCAACACAGCTGGCTGATGGGATAATTGCATGAATAAGCAGGAGTACAGGTGTTCTGAATTAAGTGCTCAGTGAGTGTGTGATATTATTAAAAGGTCTGTATGTGCACATTTTTACTGACCTGTACCACAGAATGTGCGGCAGGGGTAGTAGCATCCCTTGGCCTCGTCTGGGACCTCCCCAGGTGCACAGTGGAAATGCAGGTGAGTGGAGAACCGGCTGGACTGAATAGCCACAAGGTTACCCCCGATACCTGGATATGATAGAAACATGGTTTTGTTACTGGAGTAAAACATTCTGCATTAATGAAGTCCATGAGACATAGGCAGGTAAAAACAGCTATTTATTAGCGCTTCAACAACTATTTTCATTATTGATTAATCTGACAATCACTTTGGCAATTAATTAATAAATTCATCATCAGGACATGTCCCCAACCCTTGCATTTTTCCTAAAGGGCAGTATTCTTATGACAATAAACCAGTATCAGATGCTAGCTTCAGTAAAAAGAAGTGTTGGGTCAGAGAACGTCTCCCACATAAAGAGAGTACTGAGTTGTTACAGATAATTCTGATACTGCTGTGCATTTGCTCTGTGTATATAGTTTGTTCTTGTTGACTCCACAAACAGACACAGTTCTTAGATGTCTGTTTTGAACCTTCCATCTTCCAAGGTTTGAACCCTCCATCTGTTTACACATCTCCTTCCACCTGTGCACTGTGCACGCTGCGCTTGGCACCACAATACTATAAAGATGTGCAAAGTGAATTTCAGGATCAGGACATAACCAAACTAATCCTCTAATCCACTAATCCTAACCGACGAGCAACTGTTGACTTGTGGGTATGCTAATTTGGCAACATGATAAAGATCAAGATTATTATGCCCTTATTCAACTTTCTTTAAACATAGGAGACATAGGAGAAAACATAGGCAAGGGTTCGACAATGTGTTGTAGCTTATGGGGTTGCAAGATAATGACTGGTAAGGTTTTCCATACCTTTACCGACATTAACCACATTTTTTTCCCCAGACACTAAAGTCATCACAGTATTTCCTTGTTTATAACAGCTGTGCAGTTCTATTTTCACAGAACAGCCAAAGGTTAAGAGGCAGCACAGACACAGAGGGTGTGACTAAAGTTGACTAATCCCAATTTGACCACTTTATTCCTGCCGTGTCAACAACACACAGACTAAGTTTATGTGTCTTTCATCCTTCTAGCCACAGTCTGGTGACTAAGGCCCCTAAAGATAACTCAATTATTTGAAAAAAAAAAAAAAAAAGCAAGAGCAGACATATGGTCACAGAGGAGCTGAGAAGAGAAGGAAGAGGCTTTGCTTATACTGATAGCAATCTCATGTCTGTGGTTAGCCTAGTTTAGCATAAAGACTGGAGGCAGGGGGAAACAGCTAGATACAGATACAGCCTTGCCAGATACAGTCAATAAGGCATAGGTCTTGGTTTTGTTTTTCACCAGGAAATAGTTCCAGTCCCCTTTAGTCCCCATAAAACCCCAAACTGTCATTTTCTTACATTTATCTTTATGTGTACGTTAGACACGATATTATGATGTTAGTCTGTGAGCTAGAAGTACTGGTAGGAGTTTTTCTCCATGTTTGACAATGGCTAGCTGTTTTCCCCTGCTTCTGTTCTTTATGCTAAGCTAGGCTAACTGCATCCAGATATGTACTTAACACACATTGATCCTTCCATCACAACCAAGTTTTTTGTCTCTTCTTTTTCATTACAAACTCATGTTTGAGATCGTTGTCATGTTTCATTGTCAAATTCTTCTCCTGCCCAGGTTCTTGAGACCAGGAGTCATCTAGAAAATCTCCCCAACCTCATGCAGTCCCATATCAGCACACTTCCACCTCGTTCTCCTCTGTTCAAGTGTCCCAGTAAGTCATGATAGCGTCACTGTGAACCAGCATGGATCCCCCTGGCTCGCTGATAAATGGAATTCAAACATTATTAAACTTCTTATCTACATCTGAACTTTTCTAACTGTGACTACTTATTTCTAAGTCGTGACCATCTCCTGTTCATGCTGCGCAATTCAAATTTACTGTGATCGTGATGTGCATCAATAACACACTAAAGCACAATTTGGAATTTTAAATAAATTTTTGCTTTAGTTTTTACGTTAAAACAGTGGAGTGGAGGGTTTTCTTACAACCTGAGCGGGGGGCAAAGATAGACTGAAGGAGGTTTTTTTGGGGTGGGGGAATCTAGTTTTTTCAGGTCACTGGTTGCGACAGGAGGAATGAGGTTGAGGAGGATGAGGGATGGGGGGGCTGGGATGCTGTGAGGCTACAAGGGGAACTCTAGGGGGTCTGTGCTCCTCTCAGCAGGGTTTCTCTGCCGGAGGGTTTGGGGGTTGGGGCGGGGGGCACAGAAATTGTCTGAATGCTGATCTCATCCTGCTCCTCACTGGGTTTGATTTCCCTGTTGTTTATCTGAACAGCTCCAACACAGGGACGTGACACGATAATAAAAATGCAGATAAAATAAAATGAAATAACAACCTGGAGAGGAAAAAAAAGCCTGATAGGTGGAAGTGAGATGTAAAATAGACAGAAACCTTATCTCAAAACAAATAACAGAAGGGAAGAAGAAAAGGCAAAGATGACAAGTAAAGATTAAAGACTCAGCTGAGTGCTATCTTGTGGAAAAAAAACAGAAAATGCTGAAAAACATAATATGATATGTGCAGGTTCGGAAAATTCACATCAAAGGCTTTTATAATGGGCACCTGAAAATGGATTTAAAATCAAAAAAGAGGCAAAAACACCAGGCCTGCTTTTGAGGTGATATATTGTGGCTAATGAAAAGAACAGAACAAGTACAACAGGAAATGAACTGGCAGACTCTTCCTCAATATCAGACCTTAAATATTAATATATATTAAGCAGACACAGATAGCCTGCTTTTTCAGGGAATTGCATTAAACAGCCTAAATGTATTCAAATTAAATAGCAGAGGTCAGAGTGGTAAAAGAGAAGGCTTTCTCTCTCTATTCTTCATTTAACCGGTCTTTTCTTATTGAGCTCTACACATCCCCTCTCCCATTCCCTTCTAGTGAAACATCCACACTTTATTATTTTACTGTTTCGGCTCCGTCTGCCCTTTGTTGAATTGCAGTTTTTATTAGGACGTGACCTGTGGCACATTTTAATCAGCCAAAATGCACACGAAGACTGTCGTAAATCAGAGTCAGTTCAGAAGTTTGCAGAGACTTGGGTTTTTTTCTTTCTCCTACACACAAAAACATCCTCAAACTCACAAACAAGCACACGCTTTCTGATTCCCCCAACTGTATCCACGATGATACGTCTCGACGGGACACCAATTAGGAGTCAAAATCATACTCAACGTCTCGTTAAATGTCTCTCATTAATGCCATTTAATTAAAAGCTCATCTCTTGTTGTGACAGTATTGACAGAGCCCTGGCAACTGTGACCAAGCCCGTTACTGGGAGATGGAAGCGAGAGGAAATGGAAGACGACCAGTTTTATGAAGTGCAGACAGACCGCGGCCTGCTGCCTGAGCTGGTCTCATTAGGTAACTTATTTATGCTGATGAGCCTCAATTTATCCAGGGACTGTTGACTGCTCTCTTTTTTCCCATTTTCACTTCCACATTTGTTCACACCTGGGAGCTGCACAGCACAAATAAGACAAATAAGACTCTACTGTGTGTCATCCATCTTGTGTAAGCACTTTGTTTTTTATCTCATCTGGAAGGGTCAAAGACTGCATTAATTACAAACCTCAGTGGGATAAACAAGACAAATAACACTTCCTCTGCACCCCAAACTTCCAAGCTAAGCAGCTTGTTGTTGTCTGACATGTAAAATAAAACCAGTGTGCATCACTGCTGCTGATTAACAAGGGTTCTCCTTAATAACCAGTCCAGTTAAGTATATAATATACTTCTCACCATAAATATTTAGGAACAAATGTAAGTCAACAACATACGCTAAGGTTGCATTTGAACATTTACTTCTGCCACTAAACCAACATTCCTCAGCACAGTATATATGGCCCTACCATGAATTATACTACAGCCATTCATTAAAATAAATATTTAATTCTTTACCCTTCAAACTCTCAGCAGCAATGTGTCACGTGCAGATGCTGCTCATCCAACATCAACCTTTTTCTCCAAAACAGACTCTGGACTCTAACATGAGGTGGGTCATCTATGGTGGATGCTGCGTTTAACAGTGACTCTTATGAGCGCCGTCGTCTTGCTCTTTCACAGGATATACACAAGCAAGGGAGTTTCTCAATATATGTGTAGCTCTTCTCTAAATCCCCCAGAGCCTTTGGTCTAATATTTGACAGAATCCCTGTCTCCTTGCACCCTAGGCTATAATTGCAAACAGCGACGCCTCAAAACCTTTCAGAGTGGTGGAAGGAGTGCGAAATCTGTGTCTCACCGTTGATGACCGGGGTGTACACTACGATGCCAGCCAGATTTGGGTCAGACACTGTTTTGTCCAGGATGAGTCCTCCGATGCTGCGGAATACAACATAATCAGATCATTAACTGGGGTTTGTGTGTGTGTGTGTGAAAGACGGACAAAGAGAGACAAAAAGGGGCACGGAAAGACAAGCAGAGCATTGTCTTTATCTAAATGATGTCCACAGTGGGCTGGTGTACTTCTCTATAAATAACATGAAAAATGCTTCATCAGCTGCACTGAATGAGAAGGACAAGAGATGGATTTGTCAATGGATGGAGGAGGACTTGTCAGTGTCCAGAACCAGTATTTGTGTTTTCTGTCTCCTCTATTAAAGCCTGAGAAATATGGTATCTGAGTGCTCGAGAGAGTGAGTGAGAGCAAGCGAGACATCCATTCCCTTCCTACTGGCTGTAACTGTAAGGTTGCCAGGCTCAAGGGGACCTGAGGGTGTTATGTGCTCGGGTGCTGCAATTTGTTTAGGGGGATGAGTCATCAAGCAAACCAGACGCTAGGAGTCACAGGCACAGAATAACTGTTCCTTCCCCTTTGAAGTCTATACAGACACAGACACACACACACACACACAGCTACAAACACACATACCTGCTGATGACCATGGCAGTGATGACTGGCTCCCATCCAGAGTAGAGCAGGGTGCGGCTAGCTGGGTGCTTGGAGGAGATGACGATCCACAGGGGAGTCAGACACATGAAGAAGGCGCAAACTATTGACGACACGTATGGGTAGGAATCTGGGGAAGAGGAAGAGAGCTAATTATTTTTCCTGTTCGCATTTTTTCCTCTTTGGGTGGTGGTTTGGAACCTACTGCAGCAAGCGCTAGGGAAATGGTAAGGAGACCACATAGGTAAAAAAAAAAAAAAAAAAAAAAAAAAACACACACACACACATATCTCTCTCTATATATGTGTGTAGGGTATAATTTCACTTGTGATTTCTGCAATAGGCTTAAATATATTGTATTACATAAGTATACATAAAATATATATAGCTTATTATAGTACATTTACATATTATTTACATTATAGTACATTCTTTATATATATATTCATGTAATTCACTCCTGGAAGACACAGCATCCCATTCTACACTACATATAAATATATTAATAGAAATAGTAGGTAAACAACATGGGTTAAATTATACACTATAATAATACACTATATATAAATATATATGTGTTTGTATACATTTATACAATCCCTCATATAACCCCTATACAACCCTGATTATTGTATATTTTTAAATGCTAACCGGTAAGTAGACTGCATTTATATGGCACTTTTCTGGTCTTATCGACTCCTAAAAGCGTTTTACACTACAAGCCACACTTCTTTATACAGATTTAACAAACAACATGTAGCAAGCCATACCCTTACACTGGACAGATATAATGGTGCTAACAATCTTCTCATCATCTTCTCATTAATAAAGTCATTAGGAAAATCTCCCAAAATGTCTAACTATTCATATCCAACTAAAAAAAAAAAAGAAATAAATAACAAGCTGCACTAATTTGAATGAAACTTGAGTTGGTCAACAAAGGAAATCCGAATGCAGTCTGCTTTTCTGTGAACCATAATCTTCAAAAGTCCTTATAAGGACATATAGGACTCAAACCATGAGACTGGTTGAATTCTCTAAACGGGAAAGGTTATTATCCACCTTCTTCATTTCCTGTGTGTGAGATACACCAGATGAACAAACAGAAAGGAGATTTTGGTGAGCACCAAGAGGAAATACACACCAAGACAGAGAAGGTTTCCCTGACTTTCTCTCCACTACCATGCCTCTTTGTTCAAACTACAATATAGCACAACACAACTATTTTTGAAAGAGTAATTAGGGTAAAGCACCTGCTTAGGGCCGCCAGCAGGATCCCGTTCCAAGCACTAAATATCTGTCATTAGAAGAACCATCTGCCATAACCGGCTCTAGCAGACCCAGACGTTCAGTCTTAAAATAAAAAGCTGAGGCCACTATACTGAGGCACACATCTGGGAGGAGAGCCTGGTCCCCGCAGCAGCCCACCTCCCTCTGCACCTTGACATTTCAGACATGGACAGGAAATCTGATGCTGACTGAGTGTCTGACCAACCGCCTTTCAGTATTCACAATACACAATGAACAAACAATTGATAATCCCATCCATCTCTGTCAGTCATGGGTGTTTGACAGTCGCTGCGTATGGTGCTCCAGCTCAACACAGCACAGATTTCAGATGATTTTATTCAGCATCCAACATGGGAAAACAGGGCTAAATCACAGAATCGTCCTTTAACTTAGCTAACGGCAAGCAGATACTAAAGCCTGTAGAAACCTGATCAAACATGTTGGGGTTTGAAGTTTCAGTTTCAGATTCTAGGTGAGTATGGCATTTCTTCCCATTTGTCTATGGCCATGAATTCAGTTCCCTGAATGTTGCCACATCCACACACACACACACTCACTCACTGTGCATATGTTGTTCCATCTCACTAAAGCACTGCAACAATCGTCACTGGTTAAAAGCACTCTATAAATAAACTCCTACAGACTGACTCAAGTTGGCAGCTACTACCAGCTCAACTCAGGTGGTCTGCCTCAAAATTAGAAGCATTACAGGCATTAAGTTCTCAGCTGTGGAGATAATCATTTGATTTAAATCCTGTGCAGCTGAGAGTAAATTGACCATTAGTTCCTATTTAGCGGCAAAGTGTCGGCGTGACTGGGCTCGAGAACAATCAAACTACTGTCCTGGGAATGACATGGCCTCACTGCGCTATCATCTGAACTCTGAAGTGTGTTTAATAAGTTTAGCTCACAGTGTTCAACTGTTCCATTCATTGTGGTGAACATCTATGTCATAAAATGAGAACTGACAGCTGGAATGAGACAGCTTCCAGTGTTGCATTTATTACGTAACGCAAGGTGGTGCGACACAGGTCTGGGTGTGACATGAATTACGTGGAATGTGTGGTGGGGTGGAAAAGAGATGGTCTGTTCTGCAACTGGAGCTGCTGCAGAGTGAGGCGGGAGGGACCTCTACTGGGGGAAGTGTATCACTACACAGCACCACAACAACCACACATCCAGGGTAATGAACATTTCCAACCGATGGACCAAATTTACCCCAATGTTTTGAAAACATTTATAATTTTCAGTGGTTTTTGGACTGTGTCACTTCATTCCACAACCTATTATAATGAAAAACTAGGAGTAAATGAAAAATTGTTTCAGAATTAACTAAATATCGCAATGTAACCAAAAGGAATCTGCAGATTGTTTTTTAGCAGTTATCCAAAATTGAACGATTGTTTTTGAGAAAAAAGTAGCACACACAGTCTATTAAAACAACCGAAAACTGGGATTCAGGATTAAACCTGGCAATCCTGGGTTTAAATGCTCTCTGAAAACAACACACGACTTTCCTGATATGTGCAAAGGGGGCTGGAGATGTGTTAACATACAGCATTGTACTATAGGACTCTATTCATATCAAATCTGTGGAAATTTGCATTGCAGTGTCGTCGGAATTTCTGCGGGCACACATTCCGTGTGGGGCTTGCTCATCACTCATGTTAGATTCTAAGGTAGCTTAAACGCTGGCGGCTTTTTCTAATTCTGGTCCTGTTCTGAGTCTTCACAAGTGGACGAAGAGCTGGAAGCATTCATTCATTAATTCTGAGTAGGTTTTGAGGATGTAGTGTGTCCACAACTCGTATGTAGACCAGAAACCAGAAACACAAGTTGTTCACAGCTGGAAAAACATAAAACTGATTGTGGATGGTGGTGAAACAGCACCAGGAACAATCCAGACCAATCATGGAGAGCCAACAGTCTGCGGGGGTTCACCTTGTTCACCACTGACAGCACTCTGTCAGAGTGGACTACAAGACGAAAAGGACTTGTGAGTAAAACCACTACTGAGGTAACTGGTTATAATGAAACCCTGCAGACTGTTGGCTCTCCATGCATCACAGCTCCTGATGTGGTCATTTAGTTTGTCTGTGACTGTGGTGGTCTTCTAAAGTTAGGAGGTATTCGCTCACCCAGGCACTTGTAGAGGCCCTGACTTATCCAGGCCAGGATTGCCAAGGTTATGAGGTCACCAAAACTGGCAGCAATGGGTGTGGCTACGTTGTCCGGGTTGATGCCCGTCTTCTTGGAACCCACGATTACACCCACCATGATGATACCTGCATGTGACATGAGGAGGGTAGGGCGCTTTACTAATGGTCATTAAATGGCTGGTGACAGATATCGTTACCCATAGTCTGACCCAGCTTCTCCACACTGTTTAATTTAACAGTTTCTTTTAAACTGCGGGACTGTGTTTACCCTGCAGCAGGGAGGCTATGAAGGCTGTGGCCACACTGCTGGAGCAGAGCAGCACGGCATGGCTCATCTGGAACTTCCCCTCTGGGATCCAACCGAGAACCACAGCTGCAATGGCAGCCAGGAAACCCACCACAGTGGCCTGAACCTGGAGTAGAAAGGAAGGCGGGGGTTATGTTGTGTTCCTTTAGTAATGAAAGAAAACAAGCATTACTGTGTGTGTGGTTTTCCTATGACATAATTCCTGCTGACAGATGTTATTGTGTAACACGCTGAAAACAGATCAGCAAAACACTAAAATTTAGCATGTCAGTATCCTGTGTTTATCAGTGTGTCGGTAGATGATTAGCAGAACCTGTACTCTCAATACTTTATTGACTCTATGTAAGCAGAGGCTTCAAGGTGTGTGTGTTTGAGTGTGAGATTACCTGCTTCAGTGCCAGATTGCCTATGATCAGATTCCACTTCTCTATTGGAGAATCCATCTTGCCCACATTCACCTGTGTCAGGAGTAAAGACAGGCAGTAAGATGGTTTTCTATGGCAGCTACATCCATCTATTACCATTACCATCTTTCCAAAACACCAGATCCTACATTTCCCACAATGCACACTTTTGTTAGACCTACCCCACCTGATAAACAACCATATTATCAACTTTCACACCACCAGTTTGTAATGTAGGCTTTCTGATCGTGGTCTCCAAGCCCAAGCTGAGATAACCTTGACGACATCACCATGACATCACCGTGGTTAATTTTCTCAGCCTCAACGAAGCTCCTCCGGAGCCACAGAGTGCATTACACTCCTGTTTTCACAGGTTGAGTAGCACTTGACAAAATCAATTGCCTTTGACATGTAAAACCAGTAGCGCTGCAAATTAAATCATCATATTTAATATTTCATGTCAGATTGGATGCAGTCACAGAAATCAGCAGAGACCTCCCTGGCGAGGCTCTCTCAGGCCTGTATTTCACTTCTTGCTTGTTTTGAGGATTTTTTTTGGATTTAGTTTGGTCTTTGAGAAGTTAAAAACATTCTCCCCTCATCTGAGGTCCAGAACTGACATTCATCTTGTTGATTGGTTGACACACCAAGTGGTTTTGTTATTTTAGTCATATTACCTGCTTTGGCAGACCACTTTCACATTCACTTGAATGGACAACACTGTACATTACAGTTGTACGTTATACTATCTGTCAGTAATAATGTTGGAGGCGGAATATTTATGCCAGGGGGTGCAAATTGGAGACGAGAAGTTTGAAAGATGTGGGCATATCCCAGCCAGGGAAGGGTTACTGAAAGATGCTCCTGTGGTGCATTATGGGAAGTGTAAGATCCGGTTGGTCTGAAAGTTGACCCATTTTAGAAAATGTCTAGAAGAAAAGTCTAAAAGTCTTTACAATGGGTCATTATACAACTGAGAATTTTAGTTTCTAGAATGGTCTATTCTATAGACTAAGAATGGACCATTACGGAGACTAAAAGCTGACCTGGGGCGCACCTTCAGCAACTAATCTTTTCAGTTCTGCTTTGCAGCTTTACAGCATAAATTTTTATGAGCCATAGTTTTAAATATGCCTTTTATGCCTGGGTTCATGCTTTTACATAATATATATATATTTTCAACATCTGTAGTCCCAGCCCCTTTTCTTAATGCAAAACTGTCTGTTTCGTAACCGATTCTGAGGAGAGCAACAGTAACACAAAGACAAACAGTTTTTGGGACACCACTGAGTATCAGCTCACACTGAGCTCCGCTGTCTATGTTGACATAGTGCTGTGAATGTGGAGTCTGTATGCAGGGATCTGGGGTGGGCCGACATGAGGAGCCAAAAACCAAACAAAGAGAGAATTCTGCTCTGTCACTTCGTCCGCTACTTCTGACTCGCAGAGTTTGAGGCGTGGACACAAACACAGAGACACGGATACACTTATGAGAGGGTACTGCTGAGTAAGGGTTTCATGCACCTGTGGACAGGAGAGTAATTACACAGGTTTGTAGAGCCCATGACGCAGTTTTATGGGATATCACATGTATGCAGTGGTTTCACAGACAAGCTCATCTGTTGCCTCCTCACTGCTCCTCCCTTTTTACAACAAGTGGAGCAATAATAAATAATAATAATTTGCCATCTGACGGTTCAGTTGCTCTGGTTGCAGCAGCCCTTCCTATGTCCCTCTACAGGAAACTGGTGTCCTAGTTGCAGTAGCTTTTCCCACCTCCCTCACCTGGAAACCACCTCTCAGTCTGTTATATCAGCAAATTCCTCTTTTAATTCCTAATCTAGAAAGCTCTTACACCAAAACCCATTGAAGATAATTCTTACTTAAAACTTTCCCAAGTAATTATAACTTCTACTAAGAAGGGGTACAGTGAAAGTAGAGACCGTTGCACTGAAAAACAAGGTCAGTATTCCAGTGGAGGCCATAAGCCTGTTCTATTTTCTTGGATACTTCACCTGACAGAGGAGAGGATGGAGGAGCTGGAGCACTTAAACACCTTTGGCTCTCCATTTACCAACTTTTTGGATCCTATTCTTTTTTTTTTTCTTTCAAAAATAGCACCCAATGACAAATCTAGTGACTTTTTGGACAAACCTTAACCACTATCTCTAGAACAGTAACAGATAAAAGGCTGAAACCAGCTCACAATGGGTAGAATACAAATATGATGCCATGATGTTATGAATAAGATAATTAGCATATTTCATATCTAGCAATATTTAGTGATTTTCTGTAGGTTTAGCTACTTTCCATTGAAAGCAGATGTTTCCTCAATTTCACACATTGACCGTAAGCAGTCCAGCCATATACTAGGTTACTTTTGTTGTGTCAGAAAAAGAAACATGTCATCTACAGAAGGACTGATCAGGAATTGTCAAGTCAGCTGCAGCTAGCTAAAACTGCATTATGAGAAAAACGCATGAAGCAAACCCGAGTCTGAGTAAGCATAAAAACTTCAGTTAGTTAGCTTCCTCATACTTCAGAGCACACAGATAAAGACTTCCGCGGTAGTGTGCCACTCTGACTGTGTGGGTGTGCTTGTCTCACCGCTGTGGACAGCCTGGAGGCCAGAGTCATCTCAAGGTTGCCCTTGAGGCCGAGCAGAGCAGGAACCAGGATGAAGATCTCTGTGATGAACTGGAACGCCTCCCAGTGCTGAGGACAACACAAACAAAAAACATATTAAAAAATTATTTTAAATGTGTCCGACTCTGTGCCTTCTGCACTTTACACAGGAGGCACAATAATAATTTTAATAATAATAATTTTCACAAAAACAATAGGTCCTTACTGTCCTGGCACCATTGGTGCCCAGGCCCTTACAATAATAATAATAATAATAATAATAATAATAATAACTACAAAAACATTTATTGTAGCTGAAGGTTACTGCACCCAGATGTATATATATGTGTGTCTGTTTTATATTAAATTTATATTAGTACACTAACATTCATATGGTTTCTATGCACTTTAAGTCTAATTGCACTTCTGGTTAGATGTCAGTAATTGCTGAATGACAATAAAGCTGAATCTATTGTAATCTAATCTAAAATTTAGCCTTTAATGCCCTGGCTCTCAACTACACTGGATACTGTTTGAATAATAGCTGCATTGTAACTCGGCTTACCTGCACAATATCCAGCACCATTCCAGCTGATACGGTTCCAAATCCAGCTAGCAGGAAAGGCACCAGAATCTGCAGTGCCATGGCCAGTGGCGACTCCTTGGGCATATTTTGCTCATCAGATGCCTGCCCTTCCTCCTCATCGTTCTCCTCCTCCTCCTCCCCGTCTGCCTCCTCCCCGGAGAGCCTCCTCTCAGCCAGCATGGGCTCTGTTTCAGAGAAGCTTCCATCTCCGCAGTCAGATAAAGTCACGGAGGACCGAAAGGCCCGGTCCAAGTGCCGTCGGCTTTCAATGTGAGATGTCTCTTGCCTGTAGCCGTTCTGGATCAAGCTGGCCTCGGGTTTAGCTCCGAGGTCCACCATGGCCAGCCGCTCCTCCTGCAGCTTGGTATAACTGGTAGGAACCATGGTATAGAAGAGAGAGGTGATCCGTCCAGAGGAAACGGGTTTCAGCGAGAGAGCACTCCACCCACCACCTGCTCCACTCATACGTACTGTCAGGCTAGAGCCCAGGGACTCCCATATTGCTCCTCCCAGTCTCTGGATACTCATGATGTGGTCTAGGGCTGCAGTGTCTCATCTCCTGTCATCCAGTCTGAGGGCGATGTCACAGAATTCACAGTAAAAACTGGTTTACACTGGTTCAGGTGCACCATCCATGTTTTAAAAAAAACTGGCTTCAGGGACTCATCAGCCTCGAGAAGGTGCACAAAGAAAAGACAGCAGAGGAGAGATGTCAAAACAGGAAAACAGTGTGATCTTTGAGATAATATTACACTGAAATGTAACAGCTGAGTCACTTCTCATAAAGAGAAGAACCACAGAACCAAGACTCTAAATGTGGAGCAGCTGTTTACTAATGAACAAAAGACTAGCACTGAGGAAAGTCATGCAACTTTATATCAACAGATGTGACAAGAGTTTGAAACAGAACTGTCCCCATCGCTACAGTAGATCTAAGCCTCACTCATGTCCACAATTCAGTGCAGGCCATAAGAATACTATACTATATTGTGTGTGCACCTCTCTGGGTGTTGTGAATCATCCTAATGAAAAGAGAATAACAAGAGTGAAGTCAGAGAGGGTAGTATAATGATATATTATCAGTTTCTGGAAACATTTTTTTAAAAATCTAAGTTAACTGACAGACAGCACTGAAGCAAACAGGAAACAGCTGCTGCTGTTCAATTTCAGTATTTTTATAGTAGTGCTACTTGTCCCCAGTTTACTGAGACGGTCTGAAGACTGGTTACAGTCTGTACTCGTTCAGGCCTCCACGGTGCCTGATTTTCTCTGTCTCAGTTTCTAACACTTCTTTTTTCATAATAGCGACCTCGTTTGACGCCTTCTTTACGGCATAAGCTAACAATTATCGATACATCTGCTAAGCAAGAAATGAGAAAATACTAGCTAGTTGTGGATATCTCTTTATGCTACATAAAACAGCTATGTTAGCTAGCTGTGTAGGTATAAAAACAGAACGAAGCTCGGACGGGAGAATACAACAGCCAAAGTTAGCCAATTTTTTTTTTCTAGGCCCCACCGCCTGTTTTAATTCCCAGAAGTTACCTTTCTGTTTCTGTTGAGGCATTTAATCCAGCAGGAGAGCAGCGAGTTCCTTCAACAGACAACCGCTGAGCCGCGTCACAGCAAAACAGCGCCATCGCAGATCGTCTCTGTTGGCTTGATGGAACACTCAGTTTGAAAATAGTGGTCACAATGCGCACGTTTGTCACAAATTTAAATGCACGGGTTGTCGTAATTCGCAACAAGGACGTAAAGGGTTCTAGGTGTAATATATTTACATCAAAAGAGGAAACGTGTGAGAAAATTAGCAGTTTTCCTCTCAGGCTTATTACGTCTTACGTCATGACTTTACGCACTTTATATACTTGGTGTGAATGTATAACAGTAATATAAATTGATTTAGCTGAGTCATTATGTTGTACGTAAAGCAAATGAGCAATTTGCTTGAAAGAGAAAAGGATAAACCCACGAAGTAAATTGGGTTAACTGTGACTGGCGGGTTTAAGAAGAAAAGTAAGTACGAGTGAGACCTCTCGCCTGCAAACAGGCTCGACCAAAGACCGGCTCAGAACAAAAAGTGCCACACGGATATGTTGATGGTGGCGCGCAGACGCAGAAGCCATTTTTGATTATCTCGAGCGAGACTGGAAGTTTTTACAAGTGGCCTGCGTGTGTAGTTTGTACAGCCAACTTTTACGAGTGTGAGAACTTTCCTAAACAATAGAGGGCGCTGTATAAAACCACAGCTTCACATGTCTTTTCTTACCTTCAACCCGGATGTTGCTCTTTTCAGTAGCACGTGGATGAAGTGAAGCAGAAATGGAGTTGAACGCGGAGAAAATAAGTTCCCGGGCTCTACTGTCGTGTGGCAACGGTTCAGGTTTGTTTGCTAATGTGGCTAGTTAGAGGCTGAGAAGGGGGCATGTGACTTAGAACTCAATGAATTCTCACGGGCTTTGCTGTGGATGGGTGTAATGAAGTTGTCTGTTGTGTTGCCAGGTCTCAGTGAGAAGCTTCTCCTCAGGCCAGGGGCTGGTAGATCCCTGCAGACAGAGAGAGTGCCAAGAAGCAGTGGTGAGACCAAACATCTCTTCTCTGCCTGCACTGATGTGTTGTTATTAATTTGCTATTTTACGTGATTCTACTTGTAGGAAAACGTATGTATGACGTGTGGTGGTGTTGTTGTTGTTGTTTATCAGTGTTGGAGCGGCTACAGAGCTTCCTGCCTCAGATGGCTGAAGCTAACGAGAAGCTGAAGCGGGAGATGGAGGAGGCTCCTGCTGGACGCTTTGACATAGAGAGTGTGGAGGAGGCACAGAGCGTCATAGAGATGGTGAGTAGATCTTAAGTGATGCTGGACTTAGAAGTTCATTTTCTCACAGCAATGTGCAACAACCCAGTATGTGTACTGGGGATTTACTTAATAAGTATAATAGCAGTCCCAAGGTCTGTACTACGAAGCAAGATCTGAGGTTAGCACGCTAACTTCAGGTTTAACCCTCCATTTTCATGGTTATAGTGGTGGTTCTTTTCTTACCGGGTTTCATCACCATGGTAACTTATGCTGCACACCTAACTTGCTATGGAGCAGGTTAACCTCAGAGGAGGTTACTGACCAATCAGATCACTGTTCCTTCTCATATCATATTAAGGTCTTTATTCATGGTTCTGACGATGCTGATTGTTAATAAACAGTCAGCCTCTTTCACATGCTCATAGCCAGATGGATAAACCCAGAGTTAACAGAGCCAGTTGATAACCAGCTTTGTAGTACAGGTGATCCAAGATGGCTACTGTCCAGTGAAGCCAGATAACCAAAAGATATCCTGGATGTGCTGAGCTTGCTTTATAGTACTGGCCTCCTTTACTTTGGTTTCCAACATGTTTTATCTTATTATATATATTATTATTATTATTTCACCTTTATAAAATGCTTTATAAATAAAGCGTATCAATATATTATTATTTTAGGTTTTAATGGTATTTATTGTATGATCTGTTTGAGTCACGGTTTCTTCCTCTTGATCTCAGGATGTAGCACTGGTGGAGCTCAGTGGGTCAGACAGCAACTCGGACTATGAACAGGATTCGTCGGACTCCGAGGAGGACTCAGACTCTGATGACGAGCAGGAGATCACAGAGCAGAACCTTAAACTACCTGGGGACAAAGGCAAGAGGAAAAAGGAGAAAGCCAACATCCAGGTTTTGGACCAGAACGGAGAGTAGAACGAGACGGGCGCACAGACTTTTGTCTTCAAATTGAGTTTATTCTCCCTGTGAGGCAATGGGGGTAAAGTGACCAATGACAAAACCTCTGCCTCAGATGGGATTTTAAACCTCACGGACTCAGAGACCATAAACAGAAACCGTCCCGTGCAGAGGCAGCCCTGAGTCGCTGCTATAGGAACAACTGTAAACATTATTTCGAATGGATTGAGGTCGTAACTGATATTGGGATTACGTCATCTTGAATGCCCATCAGCTGACCATGTGACCTCTCATTCTACATGGCGTGATTCAGCTGTGGATAGCCTTGTTTTGGTGGCGACAAACTATTTGTGCTTTAATGAGGCACAGTTGAGAGTTTCTGGAGGACAAAGGGTCACCACGAAAGAGGTGCGATTAGATCCATATGGCAACGAAAACCAAGACTGCTCCATCCGTATCTATTCATTTTTAAATTAGTCAAACCTAATCTATATATCACTTAAAATAATCCCATTGGCCACTTTATTAGGTCCACCATTCTAATAATACTGGGTAGTAACCCTCTTTGCGCCCCCAGAACAACTTGAATTCTGAGTTCTGGACTCAACAAGGTTCTGGAAACATTGCTCAGAGGTCTCTGCTCCACATTTACCAGAGAGCATCACACCGTGGCTGCAGATTTGTTGACCAAATTCTGACAGCAACAGAGATGATTGGCTCGCAGAGGTCATGGAAAAATCTTATTGGTTTAAGTGAAAGCCCTGTGATAGACTGGCGACATGGTCAGGGTGTCCCTGGCTTATCACCATAGATGATGTGTAGACATGTATGTTGATGATGCAGAATTGCTGTGCTCCTTGCAGAGGGGGAAATAAATGCTTTAGAAATGGGTCTTGATTAATGTATTTCCACTTTATAGTGCTTTTTTTTTAACCAGAAAGTCAAAGTGCAAAGTAAAACAACTAAGTACATGAATTTATATTGTAAACACTTACCATGGAGAGTAAAGATGAATATAAAGGTTTTGTACTTTACTTTTAACCTTCAATCAAATATTTTTTTCTCTGTATCACAATTAGATGATACATTTTATTTTATTTATCTTTCACTAGTTTATTTTATTTTTCAACTCCCTGAATTGCTATCTATGAGGACTAAATTCAGTTTTTAATCTCGCACGTTTTTTAATATTGTAATGAGGACATTAACAACAGATCCTCTGACGGCAAACAATGGCAAAAAAGACATTAACTATTAATGAGATTTAATAAACGGCACTTACTGAAGCAACCCGGGCACTTGTATCCTCAGGTGGGGATGCTTCATTTAATGGTAGGACAACATTTGTTATAAGCCAATGATGTACTTAATGAAATAAGACATCTTGTATTCACCTGTGGGAGGTGCTGTAGGACTTCGGTGCATTCTGGACTGAGTGGCAGTCACCCCCGCGACCTGGGCCTGGACCCCAATAAGTGGCAGATGATGACATGACATCTTGTATTTTTTAGACTACTCATGGCTGCTTTCTTAAGCAGAATTTTAGAAGAAAAAGTGCTCACAGAGCTAAATGAGTTTTACTGCATTATATTAAAGGGCCACTTCACTCAGCAACACTTTCCCTTATAGTTGGTTTTGAGATATGTGCATTTGGCATTTATACCTCCACCCCAGCGCAATCGAGGTGAGTGGAATGTAGTTCGTGGTTCGAACAGCACTGAAAACAGTGCGTTTAAAATTCAACAGAAACACGTTTTTAAAGAAGCAGTGTCCATGTTATTCAGAATAGCTCACAGATCTCACTTTGAACCAGACAGGGAAAGCTGCATTGCTGTTGAGTTTTGTAAATGTCATTTTTCACTGTTGTGCTACTTTGTGAAAAATGCTACTGACTAGAAATAACCAGTAATTCCATACAATGGAGGTGATCATTTGGGTGAACTAACTATTTAAAGAGAGACCGTGTAATGTTTAAAATAAGATTTACCTCAGACTCACTAACATTACCCTAAGGCTGGCCTCCAGACAACTTGAAAACATGACTCTTTTTTTTTTTAACAAAAGCTTTAAGCCAACAAGCTAACATGGTTAAGGAAAAATATGCTCCTCGGCCTTGGTAGTTATCCTTAGTTGCTACTGTGTATACTATGCTAGTTAGCTGGATATGCTTACAGTGGCAGCTGGCTTTACACAGATAACCACACTGCTTAAACCCGGTTCTTACACACTTGTGTTTTTGGTATTGAAAAGTCAAACTCATTTTTATCACATTTGGCAGTACACCCTCTTTTTCTTCAAGTATTTGTATGCGTGAAACCTAAGTACACAGTGGAAAGTTACACTACTGTGTATACCATGCTAGTTTGCCGGACACACTTATGGACACATTTTAAATTAGGCTCCCTGTTTGCATTTATTACAACAGCAAATACCGAAGAATTTGTATGTTTTTCACTTAACAGCAGCACTACACAGTACAATTCAAACTTTATTCACCATTGTCTGGCATTATTGACTGAGTGCAGACTGTTTACTGAGAGGACAGTTCTCACCTTCATCACAAAGAGTTAGGGGAAAAAAAAAACACTTGCTTTTGTAGCCCTTGCTGCCTTCACTGACAATGTGGGACAAATAGAAAACTAATTCTACAACTTCTTCACATTAGTGGTGCATAAGAACATCTAGCTAGTCTTTATCGAATATATTATAGTGTTTTAACATATAGTCATTTTCTGTTTGACAAATAAAATGTCAAAAATATATAAGGTAGTCCTTATTTTCCCTCTTTTGTTAAAAAATATGTACAAAAACGTCAAATTTTGACAAATGGAGAAGAGTGAATGTCGAAGGTAAGGATGTGGGAAGAGACAGCTGCACTGATGTGATGGAAATAAAATACACAGCTTGATGTAGTGACAATTAAATAAAGTGTTTTACAACCTTACAGACAAATTTGCCTATGCATGCCTTTATTGAATGGCATGAAAAATTTGATTTTCTGATCCTGATCTTTCGGATCCCAGTCAAAAAACCCAAAATTCTAGAAATAAAGTTGCTGATTCATAATTAGCATATACTGAACCATCATATGCTAATGCTAAGCTGCGGGGGAAAAAAACCTACCTACAAGGTAGGAAATCTACCTAAAGTTGTGGTACTCCACCAACTTCTGTTTGGCTGTTGAGAACTCAGTCCTCATTAAGACTTTTGTCGCTATTGCCAGTTTTACGAGTGTGAAAGTTCATTGTTGACCTTTTCTGAACCAGTGATGATGGGTTCAAACATTTTGATAAAAAGCCAGTAAGTGGACCTTGAGCCCATGTTACAGTCAACAGTTCTTATGTGGATTCAGCTGTAACCTGAACCATGTTTTCCCATCATGGATGATCGGTTCAGTGCAGTAGTGGAGTCCAAGCAGAGTCCAGTTCAGGATTTTAAAGGTGTGTATAGGCAGGTAGAAAAATGTCCCTTGTCTGTGATGTGAATTTCACACAGACAGCCAAGAAAAGACAGGCACATAGTCCAAAACTGTGGCGTAAATACAACCATACTCTCCTATCAGTCGTACGGTGCACACTCACACAAAGACATACTGTCCAGAAGCAATGCTGAATGAAGCTGGATGTCTGAGCAAAGCAGACAGATGAGTCCCTTCCTGTTCAGATGTAAGCAAGAGTTTGTTGGGGGCATCTGGGTCTCAGTACTCCACAGTCACAGCTTTGGTTTTGAGGTATTCCATGAGAGCATCCTCTCCTGTGGACGAGACAGGCAAATAGTAATGGTCAAACCTTGTTGGGTTACTGACCCCGTCTGTGTAATTTTAGTGAGCGGTCGTCTCTACTCACCAAGGTCTTTGCCAAAGCCAGATTGCTTGAAGCCTCCAAAAGGCGAAGCCACATCGGTCTTGTTGTAGGTGTTGACAAATACCGTTCCAGCCTCAAGCCGCTCGCTCACGTACATGGCCTTGTTGATGTTTTGGGTGAACACACCAGAGGCCAGGCCGTACTCCGTGTCATTTGCTCTCTGGAGCACGCCATCCACGTCGCTGCAGACAAAGAAGACGGAGGGTGCCAAGGGTTGGTGAAATTGTATTACAGCACCATGATAAGATGCTTCTTTTCATGACTTACCCATTCTTAAATTTGGACACCACCATGACAGGGCCGAAGGACTCCTCCTTGGCAATGAACATATGGTCCTCCACATCAGTGAAAACAGTGGGCTCCATGAAATAACCTGATGGCAAAAATGACCAAGATGGTTAGCCAATGCTAACAGTGATGCTAAATTTTCAACAGTGATCAGAAAACCGAAGAGAAGCCACAGCAGCTGAATTTGACAAGTCAATCCACAAAAAAAGAATCAGATTGAACTCAGACATACTTTAATGATGTCAGTTGAGTGGTGTATCTATAATAATGATTTAGTGCCACACTGGGGCACACAATGGACAATCTTAGGGTAATGTAAGCAACTCTGATTATCATCAAAAATGTTATCAAACTTGAAAGCTAACATTTGTTAACATTAGCTTACATTAGCAAGTGGGCATACCACTAGTATAAGTCATTTACATTTATTTGAATGCTTTTTTTTTCTCAGTTTTTGGTTTTAGCATCCAAAACATATAGTACAGTTAGCACTTCATTTATTCTAAAGTTAGGTAGGGTAGCAATGAAAAATGTAGAAACTTAAACATTAAAATATTAGTTATTTATATATTAAGTTAGAAGTAGAATTAAAGATTAAACAAAGAAAAAACACGCAAAAATCAACACGTGAAAAGAGAAAGGCTTGAAAATAAAAGACGGTGCTGCTCTTTATAAGCAGCCAAGCCACTGTAAATTCTGTGTGTGAATCTGAGAACGATTCCCAGAGGCTCCCGGTGTGTGTCCTCTACCTGGCCTGTCCACCTGTCTCCCTCCATACACCAGCGTGGCCCCCTCCTTCACTCCGATGTCACAGTACTCCAGCAGCTTGTCCAGGTGAGCTTTGTGATTCTGAGGGCCGTGGTCTGTGGAGCGATCCAGAGGGTCTCCGATCTTCATCTTCTTGATCTCCTCCACCTTCGAGGGGAGTGGGTTGAGGAGAGAAATAACTGTTCGTGTTTCTTCCGGTCAAACGTATACTATTAAACTGAATTATGGGAAATGTAAGAGCAAATGTTTTTGGGGATCTTGAACAGAACTAGAGGCTAAAAGTTGGAATATATTCGCCTCTGTTGCTCCAGTGTCGCACTCACCACTCGACTGATGAACTCGTCGTGTATTGACTCCTCCACAAACAGACGCCCAGCAGCAATGCAGTTCTCACCTTTGTTGAAATACACAGAACTCATGCCCTGTGAAGCAGCACACACACACAGCTGACTGTAACACTGTAGCACAGTGCAGATGTAATTTTAAATTTGGATTTTTTTCTGTGTCAGTTATTTGTGTCTGTGTCCTTCAGGATACCCATGAACCTAGCTGTCATGCTGTTGGACTGTAGGAGTAGGGTTGGCGCTAGGGTTAGCTAGAGTACCTGGAAGGAAGCTAGCTAACCCTAGCGCCAACCCTACTCCTTTTCATCAATATGCCCCCACCCTTAGCACAACATCAGCCCTTCCCCTCTTCCCGTGTCTTTGCGAGCCCAGCTCTCTCACCATGCGAACAGCCTTGTCCATGTCACAGTCATTGAAGATGATGAGAGGCGACTTCCCCCCCAGCTCCAGAGAAACCTTCTTTAGGTTGCTGAGCGCACAGCTACAACAGGATATCACAGAGAAAAGAGCATGAAATGTCAGAAGACTGCAAGCAGCCTGAGCCTGCAAGCAGCGAGTTTGTTGCGTCATACCTCTTCATGATCTGTTTGCCGATAGGCGTGGAGCCTGTGAAGCCCAGCTTGCGGATGTCTGGGTGGTCGGACAGACGCTGGCCTACCATGCCACCTGGAGGAGAGAAAGGGATGAGGAGGGTGTGCTAGGGGACTGATTAGGACAGCCATGTTAGAAATTGGTTGAATTCTCTAAAGGTGTGTTCAAACCCAAATCTTTTCCCGCAACACAAATACATACAAAGTTGATGCAAAGTTCCACAAGGCTCTCTGCTTAGACCAATTCTATTCACCTTAAAAATGCTTCCCTTAGGCAACATTATTAGGAAATTGTTATGCAGATAATATCCAGATATATACCAAAACCAGTTGGTGAATGATGCCATAAGGATATAAAAATGGATGACCAATAATTTTCTGATATTAAACTCAAATAAAACTGACGTTATTGTAATTGGCCCCTGAGCACCTCAGAAACACTTTACCTAATGATATGGTTACTCTAGGTGGCATTGTTTCTGGCCTCTTGTGCCACTGTCTCAAAAAGATGCAGAAAAACTTGTCCATGATTTTGTTACTTCTAGGTTGGATTATTGCTGTTCCTTATAATAAGGCTGCCCCCAACAAGTCTCTAAAGACTGTCCAGTTGATCCAAAATGCTGCAGGGAAAGGGACTTTGTTAGGGACTTGTTTTATTTTTATTTTTATAATATGTAGATACTGTATTTGTGTTTAATACCTGAGCCTGGCAAAATGTTGATAACTCCTTTTGGAATGCCAGCTTTCACTGACAGCTCAGCAAACTTCAGTGCTGTCAATGGGGTGACCTGTGAATAGTAAAAAAAATTATATATATATATATATGTATATAAACCAAAAACTAGGCTGACTCAGTGTCTCTTTTACTGGATGGAATTAAACTAGACAAAGGGTATAGGCGCAAACCCAGATCCACCAAATTTACTGGACTCACCTGTGCTGGTTTGAGCACAAGTGTGTTTCCAGCTGCTAGGCAGGCAGCGCTCTTCCACGCCAACATCATGAGAGGGTAGTTCCATGGGATAACAATGGCACACACACTGCCACAGAAAAACCACACTACTCAGTAAACAACACACAACTTACTGAATATAAATACACGGTAAGAATACGTTGGTTTACCCCAGAGGTTCTTTCTTTGTGAAGGTCAGATTGCGGTTGGGCCTGGCCTGGTTGATGGGGATTGTCTTGCCCTGCAACCAATATCAGCATGTGTGTCTAGTATTAGAGCTTTGGTAAACTGTACTTGTAGCTGTACTCGACTTGTTGAACATGAACCTACCTGGATCTTGTCACACCAGCCGGCGAAATAGCGGAAAGTCTGGATGGACATGCCTACATGGGTCTTGAGGGCCAGTGTGTAGACGGCCCCTGAGTCCATAGACTCAATGGTGGCCAGCTCCTCCTGGTGTTCCTCCATCAGATCTGCAAGCCTGGTGAGGGAGGTGTGTCAGAGGGCACAGAGTGTGAGGGCGATTTTAAAAAGTTACATAAGCATAAACCCTTAAGAAGAGTACGACTTACGTATGCACGCAGATGTACATTATAGATCGGGAAATCTAATGTTGCCATGGATTCAGAGTTACACTGTGGACTACAACTCCAGCCCTATCACACATTTATTACTGGGTTACTATGATACAGAAAGAAAGCTAAAAACCTGGTGATTGTCAGCCAAGTTCTGAAGATGTAAGGTGCATCTTTTTCCTTTGATTGGATTTCATGGACGGACGTTCATTCACAATGGACATCAAAGATAATAATTTCCATGGAGAG
Source organism: Toxotes lorentzi (assembly GCA_037833715.1). Classification (NCBI taxonomy): domain Eukaryota; kingdom Metazoa; phylum Chordata; class Actinopteri; family Toxotidae; genus Toxotes; species Toxotes lorentzi. Next base: position 15,831,689 of record JBBMJY010000015.1, on the reverse strand, counting down.
TGTAAGTCCCACTGAATCTAAAAATACCCTATTATATTTCCCACATATTGGATGGCCATTTGGATGGCACAAAGTTTTAGCAAATCTCTGTCCAGATCTGAATCTTAAAGAGTGTTTCCAGCCCTGGCCATCCCGCAGTCCTACTGCTAGTCCTTTAGGTGGAGCTACTTACTTGTAAAGCAGACTTCCTCTATCTCTTGGGTTCATCCTGCCCCATGGACCATTATCGAAAGCTTCTTTGGCAGCTGCCACCGCCCGGTCCACGTCCCCCACTGAAGCATAGGACACTTTACAGATCACCTGGGCACAGAGGATGTGATGGTCACAGACACGCTCAGAAGTTCTGCTGGATGTGTGTATGTGTTTTGGATTTGTGTGCGAGTAAGTTCACTAAGATCTCTCACAGATCCGTCGGTGGGATTGATGGTGTCGTAGGTCTTGCCATTTTCTGCGTCCTCGAACTTGCCGTTGATAAAGCACTGGTTTGGCATTTTCACTGTCATGTTGTTTACTTCTTTGGTTGCCTGGGTACAATATGGTATATAATTATGATATGTCATGTCATCATCTGCCGCTTATCTGGGTCCGGGCCCAGGTTGCCCATGGGATTTAATTATAATATGATAAATGTCATATACAATGTAGATGATCGTTTCTATTATTTTGAAACAAGGACTAGTCACTTTACAAGTTGGCGCTCAGACTCACGTAGTCAATGACCAGCTCTTCCTCTTGGTCCTCCCCTCTCAGCTTACGGACAAACATCTGAATGAAGTCGTGGAAGGTGGTGGCCATGTACACATCCTCGTTCTGCAGCTGTACACCGGCACATTTCTGCTTCACCTCCTCCACCAGCCTGGTCACAACCACACCAACATGTCACCAGTGGTCTCTTTTTTTTTTTTTTTTAAATAATTCATTGATTAGGTTAAGAAAAGAATCAAATATATCTTTTATGATAGTTATATTAAGGATCTTGTCATGATCAGAGCCTCCAGTGACTCTGTTGTGGACTTTATTTTGAAGTATGGATGTTCCTTGTGTATCTGTTCTGATGTTTTCTTTGTGTTTTTCCCTCCTTTGTGATTGTCTGCCCTGCCCTGATGCACATCACCTCCTGTGTTCATTTCCTTCCATAAGATTTTGTCCTTATTTTGTTCACGTAAGAGTTTTTTAGTTTCTTTTGAGTTTATGTTTCACTGTTTTTTTTTAAAGACGCTAAAGGATACTAAAAAAGGAATATAAAGATCATAAATCAGAAAATCTTCTTGAGACTTGAGGCCTAAAGACTCAGCCTTGCATATAATAATATATGATTTGCTTTTATCTTGAAAAATAAAGACTAAAATGACAGGTGAATCATTTCTGACCAATCGCTGCATGGCCTGCCTCCCTCACCTGACCACATCCATGGAGGCAGCTCCAGACTTGAAGAAGTCTGTGGTGTCCTCGATGGCTGGGACGTTGCTGAGGATGCCCTTCCAGATGTTCTGTGATTTAAAAACCAAATATAAAAGCAAATTATTCAAACTCTTACTAACACAGACATTTTACTGTGAATTTTAAATCACTTACAGTACAACTACTAGGTTAAAAAGAATTAACTTGTTTACCCTGATCTCCTCTGCCATCTTCTTTTCATCATTAGTCAGCTCCACACTGGTGCTGTCTCCAGAGGAGAAATATTTGGAAGCAGGGATCATCTTCCCATCTTCAAATTGCAGGTTCTTCACCAGGAGCTGTGGACCCAACGCAGAACAGGTAAAGTCCAGCAACAAGACCAAGAGGCGACTAGAGGCTCTAATCTGAATTAAGCCCCAGCTGTGTTCCTGAATATTTGTTTTGTAGTTCATCAAAAACTAAAGAGACACTCACAGCTTTCCCATCAATTCCATACAGGACGAGCCCGTTTTTGGTGACCAGGCCGGGCTGGGATGCCCCGTCGATCCCCAGGGGCTGACCGGCCGGTACCGACGCCCCTAACATGGACGAGCCATACAGGGTCACAGACTGAGGAAGAAGAATACACATTAAAATAATAAAAATTTAAATACTTTGTGTGGACTTCTTTCTCTGCTTTCATAATACCTACTATCTAGGTATTATCTTAAATTTAAGACTTTTTAAGGTCTTTTTAAGACCTTTAAATGCCACGTCCATGGAAAATAAGGATATATTTTGTTATGAATGAGATTAGAAAATGATTTATTGATAGCACAGAGAAGAAACTGCATCACAAATTTAAGATTCCAGAACTTTTAAACATTTTCTGACATTTTAAGAATGTTCCAGGACATGCTGAGACTATATTTAAGATACTAAATATCAGCCTCAACCCCAAAAATATCAAAATACAAGCTTTAAAAATCTCTTGTCAGACTGATCCTGCAATAGACAGAGTTCCAGGAAACCCACCTGACCACCAATGACAGTCCAGGCACCGGGGACTTTGTCATGGCCACGGATCCAGTTGTGGATGGCCTCAGCTGGTTGGGCCAGGATGACCTGTGGGGCAGGTGGGGGAGAGACAGAAAGAAGCCAGGAGTGTCAACATGCTGACAACTCAGATTGGTTTTCCAGACCTGTTGGCCATAAATTTCTGGGAATGCACAGGAAAACCCAACAGCTGGCTGAACACAAAAAAAAAAAAGTGGATGTGGAAAATAATCCTTTGCACTAAGAATAGCACATGTAGACATGACCGGCAACATGGCTGCAAGTTACGAATCAGAGAGCAGCTGGGATCAGCCCCACCTTAGTCTTTCTCCTTGTAAGATAAACACCACTCACTCTCTTGGTCAATACATGTTTGGCTCTGAACAACATGTTGGTCCAACCGGTAAATTTCCATGGTGTTGAACGAACTGAATGAAGGTGGTGTTGCGGTCACAAAATGCTGTTACTCTTACTGACAGTGACAGTGGTGGGACTGCGACCAGGATCAACTTCTACAAACTCCAAAAAGTCACAACATCGGAAATACCTTCAGTATTATTGTAAAATTACATTTTCTACAAGACAGGGCCTCACCAAAATCCACTTCTTACTGAAAACCACTGCATCTCTCTAAGAGTGCGTGAGCATCACAGTCGTCATGGTCCCATCGGCCAATCTGGGACCTTTCTCCCTCTCCTGGCTGTCACAGTGCCTCATTCCAGATGTTTTTGGGTTTGGGTCTTTGCACCCCCATGAGTCCCAGCCTCCTCCTCTCTCTCTGTGTGTTTGAAAGATGTGTTTGGGTTTTGCCTCTTGTGTGTGCTTGTGTTAGTCCCTCCTCTTCCCAGGTCTTTGTGGTGGACAGGACATTGTGTGGCTCAGGTCTCTTTGGCTGCACCTTGACTTGACCTTAAGGCCCCTTACATTTTAAATTTGAATTGTGCTTTAGTGGTTAAAATAACCAAGCCTAATAACCTAAATAAAGGACTTCAGGCTGCTGTCTGGAATGAGGACTCTCACCCTGGCGTTGGACTTCTTCTGGATGCCCTCGTAGCTGGCTCCTTCCTCTGTCTGCGGAATTCGGGGCGCCTTTCCATCAGCGATGAGCTGTACTGACTCCACCTGCACCAGGAAACAGTGTGGGAGTGTAAGCATTAGTCAGTGGTGCAACAACTGTGGAGTTAATGAAACCATAATGCTGATTTTAGAAGAGAAGGCCAAGACTTGGACCAGGTCTTGACTGCATGGGATTAATGAATTAAAGGATTAATGAATTTAAAATATGTTCTCTATGAATATGTGTTGTTGATATACTCCTGGCTACATCCTTATGTTATCAAAAGGACTAGTTCGCTGCATAATATCAAATTCTGGGTGGTTACCATGGCCTTGATGCCCTCTGGGAAAAGGAAACGGTTGTAGAGCGTATCCACGGTGTCGTTGGGCTCAACAGCACACTCCCTCTGCAGCAGGATCGGTCCCGTGTCCAGTCCGTCATCGGCCCAGAACACTGTGAAGCCAGCTTTCTTATCGCCATGGATCAGGGTCCTGGTGGTAGACAGACACACATAAACTCATAAACACTTGGAGCTGCGCCATGGAAAACTTATTTTTAGAGCAGACAGAGATGTAAAACCATAAACCTGACCAAATGGAGCAGAATCAGATAAAGAAAAGATAAGAGGACATACTGTGAAACAAGTGGTTTACTGTAGGTTCCTCTTGGATTTATTCATACATTTTTTAAGGTTTTATTTTAATTTTAAGGATATATTAACTCATACTGGATTCATATTACAGATATAATACTAATTATGATATATTAACTAAAATTACACTGTGATTAGTAAGACTAAAGATACTTTAATCAAACTGCAGTTGTAGGTATGTTGAACTGTTTTAACGAGCAAAAAAAAATATATATATATATATATACATATATATATATATATATATATATTTTTTTTTTTAATATTACAAGTCAAACTGATCTCATAACATGTCGTAACGTTCTCCAGCTTAAATGAACATTTTGCATTTGAAGGAATAGTTTAACATAGACAAGAGGGCTTATATTACTCTCTATTTAATGTCTGTCCATTAAACGTAAAGCTATTGCCAAATTAAGCTATTAGCCGATTAGCTTAGCTTAGCATCAAGACTCGAAACAGGAGCTTTGCTCTCTAAATGTCCAGTGTATAGCCCTCTAACAAAAAACATTTGATTCCATTTGTAAAAAAGCAGAAATGCAAAAACCACGAATTGTGGTAGCCGTAGTTTCCACCATAGTCTAAGCTAAGCTAACTGTCTTCTGGTCTCTAGCTGTATAATTAACAGACAGTCATGAGAACACTCACAATCTTCTCACTCTGGGAAAGACAGAATGTCAACTTATTCCTTCAGTTAACTTTAAACAACATTTTTAGCAGCTTGTAAAATTAATGGTTCCATTCAGAAAAGTAGCAGGGATTCAAATTAGTTAAAACAAATGGTAGCTCTTCCTTTCAGAGAGATAGTAAGGGTGGAGAACAGAGACTGGCAACAGGGACTGATAAGAAAACCAGCTTGCTAAGAGGTCAGCCAGAACTGGTTTAACCCCACCCACGCCATCACACCCCTTCCTTCCAGACAGACAGACTGCAGCAAAAACTCCTCTGCTACCCCTAACCTGACCTGGAAAACAGAGAGGACTGTGAACTATATAAATTATATTATGATGATAATGTCATCAGGGTAATCTGGACTTGGCTTTGACACTAAACGTTCATGACGCAAAGCTTTCATGACAAACAGAAGGTGTGGAGTTCTGTTGCTTCAATTTGGACTACTCTTTTTAAATTCTGTCTTTTTCAATTCCCCCAGCTTTATGGAAGTAAAATACTAAATTACTGTAGGGCTCCTTTAATCTCATGATTCAATTCACAGTGTGGTTTTAAAACATGATTCAGCCATGAGTTAAAGGTATTTTGTTTTGATACAGTTTTTCCACATTATGTAATAATACACTCTGCATCCTGCTCCCAGGATGCATTTTTCGAGTACTTGAGCAATGGTCACATGACCAATAAAGAAAAAAATTAGCTAGTAATGGGCAAGCATGGTGGTGCAGTGGTTAGCACTGCTGCAAGGAGGTTCTGGGTTCGAATCCACCAGCAGGGGCTTTTCTGTGGGAAGTTTGAACGCTAGCTGTGCTAGCATGAGTTCCCTCCCGGTACTCAAGTTTCCTCTCACAGCCCAAAGCAGATCTGATTAAGTGGTGACTCTAAGTTAATTGTCAACTCTATAATTTGAGATAGGCTCCAACCTCTCCACCCCTGTGACCTTTCAGAGGATAACCGGTATGGATGATGGATGGATGAGCAAGCATGTGTTGTATTGTCATGTAGTAAGACATTTTATCTGAGGACAGATCTATGCCACCTCCAAACCTCCTCACTATACCAAACCAAGATGTACAGTCTAACCAGCCCCCTCTCTCTCACCAGTTGATGGCCGAAGCTCCTCTGTGCAGGGGCAGGATGGAGGGGTGGTAGATGATGGAGCCGTGCTTGGGGTGGTCAATGATGTTCATTGGGATGAACTGGGAGCAAAAGGGCATGACGTTGAGCTCGGCACCGACCGCCTTGTAGGCCTCCACCACCTCTGGGATGGGTTTCCCCTTGACCCGCCACCGTGGGAACTTGAATACCGGCGTCCCGTCTTTCTCAGCCGCCAACGCTGACAGAGCAAAGGAGAGTTTATCAACACAGTTCAGAAAACAGAAAGGCTGTCTGAGGAGGAAGGAGAAGCGAGATGAGAAATAAGAGATGACAAATTCCCTTGGCCAGTTGCGAACCGGGGAAGGTTCAAGGCACACTGGGTTGACTTTGTAATCACTTTAGGATTACGGGTTAAGATTAGGGTTATTGTCTGGATCAGGTTTGGTTCAAGGTAGACTGTTTGACGTTGTGATCACCTTGGGAGTTACCTTGCACATTACAGTTTCTACCATCCACGCTCACTGTCTTCTCTTTCACTTTTCAACATTGTGGGTTGTGAATGCAATGCTTTTAAGATTACTTGTACATTGTCCTTTTCTAGTGTCCTTGCAAATGCAACCAACAAGGAACATTATGAAAATGACTCCTGCTTGCAGTACTACATGATCATAATAAAAAACACACAGGTAATAGATATTTTTTTCTGAAGGGCCATTCGGAAAAGGAGTCACATGTGGTAATCTCAATCACTTCAACAGGAGTCAGATAAGCTTGAACTCCAGTCAGAACTAGGCCTAACTGCTGCACCACACACACACGCACACACACACACACACACAGCTATAATGAGCTGCAATAAAATCTGGCACAGGGCAGCAGGTGAACCTGCTGCCTCCAGATCAGCTCCAGATCCCTCTAGCCTGCTATGGTCACAGAGCATTGATAGCAGCCCCACTGGCTCACACCAGCAGGAAAACGTAAAAAGAGGTTAGAGAGACAGGAAAGAGTAGCATGGGGAGGTCAAGTGTCTGTGTGTGTGTGTGTGTGTGTGTGCTAAAATGCATGAAGAATAAAATCAAAAGGACTCTGGCATAGCAGGAATATGCCGATGACAAGATATAGTGAGAAGAGAAACAACGCCTGCTACAAACACTCAGAGGAAAGGAGAATGACATGCAGAGGTCAAGAGGCCAGTAGCTGGTGATGATGATGCTTCCTGGAAAGATTGCATCATACTGAAGAGCGTGGCCCGATTGCAGACTTTTCGCCTCAGAGCTGCATCGCCGGACCACAAAAGGCCTCTCCCATGCACAGATAATGGAGCCACTATCCCGCGGCTAACACGGGACAAAGGCCCGTCTTTGTCCAGAAGCACAGCTCAGTCAACACAAATCTACCTCAGCCACAGCACAGACCTCTCTGATGAGACCCAGAGGGAGGACACAGTTGCACTGTGTTAATTTTAACTAGGTCTACATTTGCACCAATCAGTATTTAATCTGGACCATAACCCCCACCCCCACCCCCAAAACCCCAAGGTTTTGTAAAACAGTCCTAATTCACAAAGCTACGGTCCAAACGGTGTTAGAAAGCACATGGGAGGCGATACCATACTGAACCATACTGAAAAGTACACAGTCCCAAGACCAAATAAACCACCACATCCACAGTATCCCATCAATTCATACTAATCTCATAAGTAATAAGAACTAGCTGGAAGACGGTAACGGTGCACACAGATTGGTGGTACATACATAGAGAAAAACCACAGAACTATTAGGTAAAACACAAAGGGAATAAGAGTTGACTCACCTAGGGGGTCGGCCTTGCCCTCCTTGTCTGGGACGGTGAACACACCCACCACTCTGTGACCCTGTTTCCTCAGGTTGCTGTACACCTCCTGGCCAAACAGGCTCTGGCCAATTATGGCTAGTTTTAGCTTATTCTGGTAATAATGCTGTAACGAGAGTAAGCAACACATTAGTTTCAACCAATTTCGCAAATTTTTGAAAAACTTTTCTGCACTGAGACTACTTCACATAATGTCATACTGTACAGGAATAGGTTTGCAATGCTGCCTTGACCTATTGTTAGTTCCACGCTGTAGATGTTATACAACTCGCCAAATGGAGAGGCGGACTTGATAGCAAACAACTACTAGGAGACTGCCTTTAGTACCAGCAACAAGGGGGGGTCCACAAACCAAAAGTCTTAAAGGGCCACTCCAAAAATTTTGAATTCCGCTAACATAGTATTGGAGAGGACAAAAAAATCCCTAAAAATGGTCACATTTCCTAACTTTTACTGCCATAAACGGGTTAAGCTCCAAATACACTGGATCCTACAGTTCCCATAATGCAAATCATTAGGCCTTTCAAACTTCAAGCACTCCAAGTTTGTAAATCACACAGTAATTCCATTTTAAAAAAGCGTGGCCTGCAAATCCTGATGATATCACCATGATGTCATAGTGATGTCATAAGGGTTCGCTTCATGGAGGAAAGATACACAAACTACAGTTTGCTTATGGTGGCACGGTGGTGGTGTTGCAGTCGTTAAGCACTGTTTGCCTAATAGCAAGAAGGTTCTGGGTTTGAATCCACTGGCTAGAGCTTTTCTGTGTGGAGTTTGCATGCTCTCCCTGTGCTAACGTGGGCACTCCGGGTCAACCCTGTGATAGACTGGTGACCTGTTCAGAGTGTACCCCCCCACACACGCACACACACACTCACCCACCTGCCCTTAAGGGGATAAGCAGTATGGAAATTTTTTATCTGACCAAGAGTCCACAACTCAAAGTTTATTAGTTCTACATGTAATTTACAAAGACTAAAAGCAGCCAATCCTTGCATTTGAAAAACTGCACTGACTAGTCACTTAACAAACTAACTGGTAATTAATCTTCCTGCTGATTATCAGGTAACTAACTGATGGGGGGCTGATGGTCCGTAAGTGTCTGGTCAGTGGTGACAGTGAGCACAGCCCTCATCCACAGACCGACAAGCTCAAGTGCATCTGCCTGCAGCAGCAGCAGCAGCAGCAGCACGCGCGTTGAAAGGAGGGAGGTTTCAGGTTTCCCAGCGCGCACATGAATGACACTGTCAAGGCGCACGAGGCGCCCGTCTCTGGCTTCTCCATTGAGTTTTGCAACGTGCTTCATAATGCATTCAAATACATCCTTTAAAAAACAGGTGCCTACTGTAAAAGGGCAAAAATAGAAAGGGAAATGACAATGCATCTGGTTACAAAACTGCACCCCCATGCACCACCACCAGAATGTGTGGTGAGTGAGTGAGCAGTGAGTGTCCTGTGAGTCGCTTGCAGCCCTGCAGGGTCCTCACTAAGCCGTTGTGGGTCCACAGAACAGAGCTCCTAGGCTGATGCAACACTCCTCCAGAGCTTGTTACAGTAAAGGCCAGTATAGTCAGAGGAAAGAGGGCAGGAACCGGGGGGGGGGGGGGGCTGTAACGTGGCAAACTGCAACCCTACTGTACTCCATCATGTACTGGTTTGATTGGATATTCACTGGGAGTGATTTATGAGGACCTAGAAATGAACCCTCCCGTCCTCATGTCACCACAAGCACTATTTGCCAGTGTGATTTATATATACATACACACACATATATAAACTCAACAGATGCATCAAAGGCACTTTGCACATTCATTCTCTGCTGCAGCAAAACGGCAAACGCAACGTTACTCACAGACGTGGTGGAGAATCTCCGTAAGACTTGACGAGACGCCATCCACAACATAATGGCGATGTTTGTTTATAAAAATGTATTTAATTAAAAAAAAAAAAAAAAAGAAATCCGAAATTGCTGCAGAGTGTGTCGGAGCTGCTGGTCTTACACACACATGCCTCTGTGTGTGTGTGCGCGCGCGTGTGTATATGTGTGTGTGACTGAGTCAAAGGTACAGCCCGTGGATCCGGCTCACCATAGGCGGCTTATACTCGACAGTAGCAGTGACGACCCGACGAGGATCTCGGCGTTCGTACGTGCGCGCCGCCTCCTCTGCCGCGCGGTCACGCTTGAGAATATTACATAATCCCAGTTCCAATCCCAGAGATGCATATCTTCATTTTTTTTTTATGTTACTGAAACTGATTTGTAAATTAATTAACAGTTTTGGGCCAGTTCTAATAAACCTTTAGGTTTTTTGCAGCCCTGCAATTGCCCAGAACCAGAGGCAGGCAGCTTTGTGTGGGAAGCGAGATCTTCATTCAAGTGTGTCATGTGTCAACCATTATCCTACAAACCGCACACTATTTAACTACAAAGTAGTTAGTGTGAAGGCACTGTTTTGGCAAGGCTAAAGTTGGAAGGAGTACAATGATTAGAAAAGATGTACTTTTATGTCATTCTTCCCCAGGTTGAGTACGCTTGGATAGATGCAGCTCTTTGGCTTTGCAGGGTTCACCTGCTGTGCACCTGGCTTGACTCCCACACAGGAACATCCTCTGATCAAACACACATCTGGCACTGTCCACACTTAGCCGACTTGCGCAGGCTCCAGGTGGTGCAAAGGTTCAAAACTGTGGGCTCGGGAGGGGAAGTGCCTTAGAAGCGTATTCAATGTCCTTTTGTCCCAGAGGGTAATTCAGCTCTTTATAAACCGGATTATAAAGCTCTTATGGTGTTGCAACACTGCTTTGCTGATATCACCTGCTGCTACAAATGAGTTCGTAACTTTTTATAAAAGCTGCAAGGGATGTGGTCCAAAATAATACCTCTCGAATCAAGGTCAGTCCTCGAGAAGAAGCAAATCTGCTCTGTCACAAATTTTTCCCTCCACTGGCCCAAGGGACATTAAGTACCAACAAATACCAAATGAACCACAGTAGACAAGATCCAGAACTGATACCCGAAACCTGAGAAACCACATCAGAAACCAAAGAGAAACCGGGGGAGCAACTGTGATTTATTTGTGAAGAGCTTTAACAACATCAAAAAGAGGACTAAAAGGTAAGAGCACTGGTGGTGGATGTTGCTCAGGGGGTGGTGGTGGTGGTGGTTTTCTCCCACCTCTGCTGCCCTGCCTGAGAGATGAACATCAACCCACAACTGAACGATGGTGTGAGGGTCGATTCCTTTTCTACATCTCACTCCTCGGGTCAGAGGAGTGTGTGGTGAACACTGAGCTATAACAAAATCATTAAGTCTTGCTTCTGGATAAGAAGCAGTCCTGGAAGGCAAACAGGAAACATGCCCGAAAATCTCTTTAACGTTAAGGTAAATAATTTACTTTGTGACAATTTTTCCACAGATAACGTGCCAGTGCTGGAGATTTCAAACTAGGGAAAGAGGAGCAGTAGCATGATTGTACATTAGCCATATTTATTGTCATGTCTTGTGGTTGCTGCTAAAGAAATCTTGCCCAGCACTGGCACTCTGTCCATCAAAGGAGGGCGTATCAAAGCGGGGGTCATGGGGTCATTCAGGCACATTTCCCATGTTATAGTGACATATTCTTACACGTTACAAGTGACAAACGACAAGATTTTCTCCCTTTTCACAATACAGCCTCTGCTGGTGGACTGAGATCAGCGGAATTGGCAGAGTGAGTGATGAGTTTACAGGAAGCGGATTCCTGCTCCAAACTGGACGCCATCACATATCCTGTGAGAAAGGAAGAGAGGTCAGGACTGACTGTCCAGCCAGACCATACTACATACGCTAAATAAATGATCTGCAAGGTGAGATATTTCAGTCTGGATCAAAGTGGGGGACTGGCTGACAGGCAAACACGGCCATCGGTGCAACACATCATCGGTGATGGTGACTAGTAATTTTGTACGGCGCTGCTACCTGTCTCCACTCTGAACTCCCATGGGCACGCAGTAGTTGAGCTCCAGCCTGGCGATGTTTCCAAGCCGCAGCACAATACCCGCTCCGTAGGACCAGCGAATGCACTCAGCTAGCTTCTGAAGGTGCGCCCGGGGACCTTCGCCTGCACACGGAACAGTTAACACGTCACATCACAACTACAACAAAGCTCCGTACTGTGTTCCAGATTACTTTCACAGCAGTCCTGGCCTTGTCAGAAAAAAGAATTGGATCAAAAGAATTGTAACAGGTCTTGGGCATAGCTGAGATATGAGACATGAAGAGTGCTAGCTAAATGTTTCTAGAACATTCTATTAGCCTAAGTTAGTTATTTACATTTGCACATTCCTGTCTTGGCTCCTTATAATACTGCAGGTATGAAATAGTAATATTTTAAGTGCACCCACCATAGTGAAGGTTACAGAGGTTGCCGGCATTGAGAAAGAAATGTGTCCTGAAAAGGTCTCCAAAACCACCCTTTCCTGGTCTAAAGGGCAGAGGTGTGTAGAGGTGCAGGCCACCTGCCCAGTATGCCTCTCCACCCAGATAGTCACCTGGAACACACAGAGAGGCAGAATATATCTTTAATAAAATTCTCCATGGTCATTGTAAGAGCTTAAATGAGAATCCTGATTTTTCAGCTAGCTAGCTGTTGTGATCCAGATTATTGACCCAGCAAAAAAAAGGAAGCTCCTTACTAGAAAACGAGCTCCTCTATTTGTACTCTAATTTTTCTAGATAAAATAATAATCCTTTCTCAAAAAAAAAAAAACTCTAGCTAATGCTGGTGTTTCTGTCTCTCACATAATATTCTTAATAGGTTTTTAGATGAGTTTTTAAGTCTTTACCTCCCTGGACCTGTCAGTTGCCTTTGACATGGTGACCCGCTGCATTCTATCTGTCAATGAGTCTCCTCATTACATTAACAACATCAAATGCTCCTCTTCATCTCTCACTCCAACCAAGGTCGCGAGACACCTGGGTGTCATGTTTGACGATCAGCTATCCTCTGACCATGTTGCATTTGTCTCTCGGTTGTGCCACTTTACCTGACTGCACCACAACTCTCGGTACAGGCCATGGTTATCTCTTGCCTCCACTACTACCCACTTCTAGTGGGCCTTCATGCCGTGAAACCCTTAAAGATGGTCCAGAATGCAGCGGCATATCTGGTCTTCAGCCCTAAAAGGGTGCATGCCACTCGGCTGCTCATTGAAATTCATGTTTTTCAAGAGCACCTCCTCTCCCAACACCCTAACATGCGCAATTACTTAATTACTTAATAACTACTTATATAATGATGATATGAAAATAAAATGTTCCGTCTTATCCCGCCTTGCTTAGATTACGATTTGGTCCTGTAACCCAGGTTGTAAATTTACACCTGCTTCTTTTTCTTTACGAGGACCGAAGTACAATTAAAGGCAAATTTCTTGTGCTGCCCTTAATGCATCTATTTCTATACTCTACATATTTTACTTCCAAGTTTTCTATGACTAGCAGACAGTCAAAACAGTTTATACCTTCACTTTGTGGCCCAATACTGTACATCCCAAATCCTCGTACGCTGGTGGGACCTCCAAGGTAGAACCTGGACAAAATACATAAGTATCACTGAACCATCTGCTCTGATTGAGGTGAACCTACAAACCTTTTTCGTATCTACATACTAAATGGTATCATTTATCTGTGATTTGTCAAGGTCTCGGACAGGAGCTGGGGATGTTGTCAGATCCAGATCAATAAATTGAATAAATCAGATGTACCTGTCAGCGATGCAAGATGGTTCTGGTCCAATGGGATAAAGCATTCCGCCCCACAGAGAAGCAGACAGGACCTGAGAAGATACGAAATGTTCCCTTTATACATACCTGTATACATTCACATTGAATGCATACGGTCATACAGGGCAAGGCAGAAAACGTCATTACATATTTATTGTTTCTCACTGCTTTGCTACCATCTGGTGGTTCTTGAAGGTAGCTACAATTACAAGTGTGCCACCACAAATAAAACAACACAGGTTATTCTACCATCATTTTGATAGTAAAGCTTGGCTGGAGCACTGAAACATGGCAATCAGTGTCCATAGAATCTATTTATACACCGCCTGAGCACAAGCAATGTACCTAAACAGCCAACTAAAATCTCAGCCCCAGCTTTCTGAAGCCAGCTCTGTTGACAACATCTGATGTCCGTCTTACCGAGTCCCAGAAGAGCCGTCTGTTGAGCTGCAGCTCAAAATCCTCTTTCAAGAAGCTGGCGTCTCCTCCTGTGTACCCAGCCAACTCCTGTAGGGTGAAAGCAAACACAAACCTCCGTTTGATAGTTCCAGCATTGGACGAAACAGGAGGTCATTTCTTTTCATCTTCAGCCCCACAAACTTAATATTTATTCAAAAGAAGACACAACCTATGAATAAATGAGACAATTTCACTTGTGTCTCTTGTTTCACATGTAGTTGGCAGCACTGTCCTGTAAAAACTCTACATGTATATATATATATATATATATATATATATATATATATATATATATATATGTATATAAAATAAATACAAGCATTCTCATATCACATTCCCACTGATATTTACCTGCTGTCATCAGCAAACATGTTGTTGCCAGCACTGCAAAAGAAACATCACCATCAAAGTGTGTCAGTCAAAAGTTTTCAAATTTATTTAGAAAGGACTATTTTTTCACAGCACACTTTTTTTTTACTTGTACAGCACAGATTGTATTGACAGCATTAACAATGACTCTGTCATACTCAAGCGTCCCATTCCAGTGTACCTGTTAGTCAACATGCATCGCTGCAGGGCCTTTGTCATATAAATGGAATGCAGCCACAATTTATTTTACCAGTTATAACTGTCGCTTTCCTGGTTTGACGTGTCGAAATGTCAGCTGAATGTGTATCTAAGTAAAAATGCCATAAAACAGAGAATCTATAAGTTTCTGTTTCCTGAGTGGGAGTGGACTGTGTAAAAAGATCCACAAACTATGATAATTGATGTTTAGGGGTAGGGAATCAAAAGAGGCAGCAATGAAAAGTGTGTTGGACAAGTAATATGTCAAAATGAAATGGAAGAATTTCTTAATAATAACAATAATAATAACTGAGTCCAAATTCCAGTCAGACATAATAAAGCTCTAAGCGTCTCAGGCAAGACAGCAGAAGTCAAACCCACATAATTATTATTATAATTGTCAGTCAGTTGTAATACTTACACAGCGCAGTGCTGAGTCTGAAGCAGAGCATGGTTTTAGAAGATCCCCCTAGGTGAATAGTGGAACTGATGACGGATGGGACCCACACACCTGTATTTATTCTGCTTGGTGAAGAATTTTTCTTTCTTTTCCTTGTTTGCAAAATAGTAGCTGGAACTTGTGCAACTGGCTCATTGTTTTGAGCTGAGAGATTTGATTGTTCAGAGATGTTATTTCCAGTAAGACAATAAATACACTCATTCAGTTCCTCATTCTAATCACTAAGACTTCTACATTTTCTTCCTTGAGGGAATTCCCCTTTGAGGTGTATGTATTCTTGTCCTGAGGAGTTTGCCCCATTGACTTTAGTCTATGTGCTTGTGTGAGGATTTAATCTTCCAGTTTGCCAATTAAAATATGGTCTTTGGAAATAATCAGTGACTGAACAGGTGCTCCTGTTGCTCCCATATAACATGCCCACCTATATACAGTACATACAAGTTGTTGTTCCTGGAATACACTAAACCACAATTGTTGTTTCTTTTTTTGTGTTTGGACTTCCTGGAAGATGCATGAATACAAGAAGATGATGGTCAGAGCAGGGAGCTTAACCAGAGTCTGACTTCCCTGATCTGATAAGATTCGTGAAGTTTATTTAGATTTCTATTAATTAATTGTTAGCATAGTGGCAAAATAACAAAACCTAATCACAAAATGACAAGACACATGTTGCTGATTTAATCTATTTTATTTAATACAAGTAGATAGTGATCTCATTGTGATTTCAGTAGGTTTACACAGACTCCTGTGGAGAATCTACAGGATCTGTAAGAAGACAGATGAAAGATTCACTTCAAATAGACAATTTAATGTTGTGTCACTGCAGGGTGGTTTAAAAAAGAACTGCATTTTTATACTTCATCAGAACAGCAGCAAAATAATAAAGATAAAGACTTTCATCACTGTACTGTGACATGGATCTATCAATCCATCACTGTTTTTCCTGATCATTTAACGTTTAAGCTACTTACATTCACAATTGTAGGCCACCTCCAGGTACTTATAAGTGCCAAAACAGGGGTCTCCAAACACTGAGTTGCTTGCTGCGATAGTGCAGCTGTTTTTCCCATTGCAGCTGTGGAGGCAGAGGGACATGAGTGAGTACACGCTTAGAAAGAGCTCTGGTGCATATGAAATATTGGTTGTCCAGGTGAAAGCGGATGGCATCACAAATTTGCATTTATCACTGTACTGCCATTAAATACGCCATGATTTTGATTTCCACAGCCTTCAACCTGTGGTACAAATACACAAAGAGTTGTGCAACAGTACGTCTCAGCAACTTTGCTGGTGGGGCTTGAGCAGTCAGCATCTTCGACCTCAGTGGTGGGCCGTCTGTAGGAGCATGTGATCCGGTCATGGCGCCCGAAATCAGCACTGAAGATAGACATAACCTGCCCTTCAGCTGGGAGAACAAGGAGGAGGAGTTTGAGTTAAAGAGGGAAACCTGTAGCTTTGAGACCAAAAGAGCAAGTGAGATATTAAGATGAGGGCTAAAGTACCAAATATAGCCCTCAAGAAGAGTAAAATGTGATCTTACCACAATGCAGATGTGCCAAAGAGTGCTCACATGTCACCTGGTGAACTGTCAAAATAACATGAATCACATTAAACATGTATCAAAACAAAACAAAAAACAAAAAAAATCAGTCTAAGGCTTTGCAGGTTTGCTTTGGTTCCACACAGACATGTGACTGACTTGATGGGAGGCAGGTGTACTTGGTCTCCAGATACTTAAAGGTGCCACTGCAGGGATCAGTTGTGAAGATATGTGTGTTCAGTTCACACAGTTTTTTTCCATTACACCTGCAGGGAGGATGTAAAGACCACGACTGGTTCAACATCTGAGTTCACGCAGATGATAAGGGACGATTTTTTAAATATGTACCTTCTCTTGAGGATATCCACAACACCTGCCAGAGAGCACTCTGTATTTACAATCTGACTTGGAGGTTTTCCCTCGCTGCAGGTCACACTGTCTGTACGTCCGTACAATGCTGTCTGAACGCTGATCACTCCAATATCTGTTACACAGCAAAGAGGGACAAATTAGAGTAAGTAAAACAAAAAAAAAACAACCTTTTAAGCGACCTTGACAACAGACCAAACCAACTTTTCAGTCCTGACAAAATAAATGTAAGCAAAGTTGTGGACAGAAAGTTTTGGAAAATACATGAAAATACAGTAGAGTTGTACCACAGCTCAGGCGATGGACGTTGGAGCCCTCACAGGTGGTAACTGTCTCGATGGCTTCACCTGGAAACCCCCCCACCCCACCCCCAAAAAAAGTCGGATTTTCACACAGAGCTACAAGTATGTAAAAATGTATTCAAACATCCTCATTCCATCTATATTTACCTGCACTTACAAGAAGGCAGGTTGCTGCCAGCACTGACAAAGAAATAGCACAAAGATTTCACACATTTTAAATGGAACTCAATGAGGAAACGTACACTCAAAAACCACTAAGACATAAAGGAACGCTTTGGTTTCTGTGGCAAGAAAACTGAAATTTCACAAAATCCCAAACTAAAGTTATATAGCATACTTATATAAAGCTACACGTTTATTATCATTATTATCAATACTACTCACAGACTGTGGTGGTGAAGCAGAGCATGGTGTTACAGGACCCAGTGGTAGGTGACCAGTGAGACTACTGGTGAGAACAGACCCACTCAGTATTTATTCATTTAGATCTAGGACAATCTGTGTCTGTTGTGCAAAACAAAACCAAACCTTACTCCAGTGGCTCCTATTCAGCTGGCTACAGTTTCCGAAATGAGACCAACATC
>JBBMJY010000015.1:15795306-15813779 GCA_037833715.1 Toxotes lorentzi | reverse complement strand
ATACACACACACAAGTATATGTACGGACACACATATAGTTTACCTGGTTGATACGGAGCAAGGCGCCTCTGCTGGGGAAAATTGCAGAATTTCTTGAATCGATTGACACCGTGTGCTGCAAACAAAACCAACATGAGAACATTCAATTACCCTCAAAAGTGTCATGAAAATTGTCTAGATCAAATGCAAATATGGAAAAGGAAATGTTTTCATGAGTGATTATATATGACATAAAAACAAATAATAAGAGATTTCGGTGCTTATATGAGGAGCTAGAAAAAAATCTCCAGGCTGTACCGAGAGGGCAGACTTCAGTGAGTGTCCGCTCTCCTCTCGCACGGCGAAGGATGCGCTGCGTGCCAGGCAGCCCAGCTCCCTCCACACGCCCTCCCACTTCAGTGTGTGGTTTGTCACCCCGAGAGGAAACTGCAGGGGAACAGGAACAAGGAGAACTATGGCTTAAGTAATTCTTTATCCGAACTTTTCAACTTAAAAGGCACTATATGTGTCACTTTTGCAAGATGTCCTCACTCTGTACGGTCTATGCTCAACTTAGTCCTCACAAAGAGAGATGTACAAGTACACACACACACACACAGCCTCTTACATTTAACTCTGCAGACACGCCTCTGTCGGTCTCCTTTAAGGAGCTCCATGGGAACTGACCGGTGACTTTGTACAAGTTGAGAGTGAGGCTGAAATAGAAGACACAAGCTTTGAGGGAAAAAACCAAAAAACACCAGTATGGTCCTTAAAAGTACAGCAGAATAAAAACATTGAGTTACACAGGTGACTTTCTAAAGTCACAGTGAAAGTAAAGCATCCTGAGTTTTGTCTATTCAAACCATAACAGGATCGCATGTGACTGCAGCCTCTTCTATTAAGACCGCACTAATTTCTACTCATTCTTCTCAGTCACTGATGGTTTTGAAAGATTTGGCGTACTTGCGTTCGAAGTGTCCAGGCTGGGGCTTGAAGAAGGACAGGCCGTAGGACGTCTCCTTGGTCCCATAGGAGAACTGGAAGGTGAGTTTCTCAGCACGGCCAAACATGTTGGGCAGTTTCAGACCCAAAACCTGGAAAAGAGGACAGAGGGTTATACACAGTAACCCCAAACCAGTGACCCAGCTTGCAAAATACTGGGGTGCTGGAACATCAGTTGTTTCCCAGGTTCTTCACTGGTTTCTTGGTGATGGATGGTATCTGGGTCAGTGCTGCTAAGTATGAACTTGTAGATGACCTTTCTTCAGCACCAGGAATCTAGACTTTGCCTGCTTGATCAGTTCCTCAAGGCCCTTCGGGATCTGCCTTCTCCCTGGGACAGATGTTGTCGTCACAGTCAAACCATCCATAAAGCTGGCTGTCAGATGCCGGACTGCTCCTCAGCAGACTTCGCCAGCATGTTCATTGCAAGTGAGAAGATGATCACAGAAATGATGCTTCCATTAATGATTCCCTTCTTGAGCTCAGGTCCTTACGTACCTTGCAAAGTATCAGTGTCTTTTGGTCTGTCTGAATGGGTTTCTCTTCCACCCCAACTTCTGGGGCATCCCAGGAGTTACATTTTCGTAGGTACGTCTGTAGCTTGCTGTAGGTTCTTCCTCTCAGAAAATCCAGATCGGGCTGCTAACCCTCAGTACCCCATTGCCATCTCTCAGGGCTGCCCGCTGTCAGCTTCAGCTGTCACCACTCTATTCTTGGTAGTCAATCAGTCTATTCCTGGAAGTCACTGGTTGTTCCCGACAAAAGCTTTTAAGCATACATGAACCACCAGTACCCATCATCATCAGCAAGTATTTTCCAGGGCCAAATATTTGTAAAGGCTGGTTCACTCACCATGCTTCCTTCATTGTTGCCAACCATGGTATTGTAGCTTCCCGTCAGTCTCTTGATCTCGGTCACCTCAAAAGTGACATCTAGGCCATTGGGCAGGGCATCTGCACCTGAGGAAGGAAAACCAGGCAAGAAGGGGTGAGCAAGGTTTGTACCCTTCACATCCGTGTCAGCTGAGGGTCCATTTCAAAAGCAAGAGATTGCCCAGTGAAATCATAATCGGGAGCACTGATAGATGGGGGGAGCACCAAACATCCCACCATTTCTACTACAATGAATCACTTACCTTCAGATGTATCGATAAGAACCTCCACCTCGTTGAAGATTCCCAGGCGGAGAAGCCTCTGTCTGGCAACATGAGCTTTTTTCATCACCTATAACCAAACACAGTGACTTAAATGTAAACTTCAGCCTCTGGACATCATCCGTTTTTTCGATTAAATCAACATACCCTATAATCTTAAGGCAGATGAATTGATCAGAAACCTGTCATTTCAGAGTGCTGTTATGCTTTGCACTGCAGTACAGTCACAAACACATACATCAATGAGGTTTTTGGCGTGGAAGACATCAGAGATCTCATAGCCGAGCAGATCCTCTTTGGTTCTTCCAAGACCTTGGATGTTGACATGTTGGACAACTACCTGCAATCAGAGATATTTTTCTTTATATCACTGTCATACACATATGACAACACCTGTAACACACTGTAATATCATGTAAAAATGTGTGTGTAACTAATTATATCCCACAGATTACTGTTACAAATAAAAACACTACTAATATTACAACTACTCACATCTTTGTTTTCGAGGATCTCCTGCTTGGCCTCCGAGTCCGGCTCTGGAGTCTCCACCAAGTCATCGGGGTTGATGCCCAAGTCCCGGCCATGCATCGGGAGAGGGTCCAGACTCTGCAGCAGTCATGAGGACACAGATGTACATTACACTGGTCTGGTCTATTTAGTGGCAAATATGCGTAAGAGCCCCGTAATACAACCCACACTGTCATTGAGGCTGTGTCCACACAGGAGCTGTCTATTTGTTTTTACAAGGTGAGGTGAAAGGATAACATTAACACCTTATAATTAGGCCCAAAAAAGGAGCATGGCTCCTTTAAAGGGCAGCTAGGTCAGCGGATAGGACTTCATAACTGGACTCAGCTGGGATCTGATGTCCCTCAACCAGGAATTCGTGGTTACAATATGGTGACAACAGAGGCAAGTAAGGCATAACACAAAAATTAGACAATTTTCTGAATTTATTACACTGTTTAATAAAAAGGTAACCCTGAAATATGGCCGTAGTAAATAAAGCAAGGAGTTTTGTCAAACGTATTGATGATATTTCAGTTTGAAAATGCCGCTCCGTCTGTACTGGCAGCATTACAGGCGACGACATTATTTACAGTTTTCACGTTTTACACTCGGTTCGCTCAGTTACCGGACAGAGTGTCACAGAACACCAAGAACGGATGCTAAGGGAGCTCGCAGCCTTCGACCATACACTGGGAGCGGGCGTTAGGAGGGTCATGGGTAAACTATTCGCACACAGGCCAGCTGTCCGGAGGAAATGAGATTTACCTTCGCATGGACTGTCCCCATTATAAGTACCCGCTCCTAAAAGCCTCTTCGGTCGTGGTTAGTCGCTCTGCTCGACTGAGGCGGAAAAATGAAAAGACAAGAAATGACAGCGACTACTTTCTCCAGTTGCAAACCTCCTTCAAGGGAGACGCCATGACACTTTCGTGCTGTGTTCGCGGACTCCTCAAACAGTGCGTCAACTCTAATCTCCGTCTCTTTTATGTATTGGCTGATATTTACAAATCCCCGAGTCATGTTTTTGTTTTTCGTGAAAAACTACATTAACATTTAAGTAAAAAGTCACTGTCACGCGTTCAGTAAATTTAAGCTTGAAATAATTAATCATAGCCTAGTTTGTGTCACCTCAGAACTTATAAGCAACACAAGTGAATGGAAATGCGAGTAGCAGCCTATGTATGAGCTCTACAGCAATAGCAACAGCTGCAGCTACTATGTTACTGTAACAGTAGTAACAGAGTATGGTGATGTGTGAAATGGAAAGGAAATCTACTAATGACGTTGTCAGCGTTCACAAATACATTGTTCATAAAAGCATCAGCGTGTCTTCTCTATGATTGGATAGAAACGAGAACGCATAAAAGTGGGTGGGGCCAAAGTCTGTTCAACTAAATTCAAATTCAAGGTTTTACTGGGAGATATACCTATATGCACCCTTTTGCTGTTATGACCTGCTGCAAACGTGATGCGGAGCCAGACACCAGCTTCTGGCAGCGTTCCTGAGGAATTTTAGCCCATTCACCATGGACAAAGGCCTCCAGTTCACTAATATTCTTGGGTTTGCGAGCTGCAACCGCTTTTTTCAAATCCCACCAGAGATTGTCAGTAGGGTTCAAGTCCGGCGACTGTGTTGGCCACTCTAGTATCTTCCAGGACTTCTTCTGAAAACCAAGCCTTTGTGGGCTTGGTATGCTTGGGATCATTGTCCTGTTGGAAGGTCCAATGACGTCCAAGCTTCAGCTTCCTCACAGACAACATGACATTTTCTCCCTGAATTTCCTGATACTTGAATTGAATCCATCTTGCCCTCCACACGCTGCAGGTTTCCAGTGCCAAAGGAAGCGAAGCAGCCCCACAGCATCTCTCAGCAACCGCATTGCTTCATGAGTTTGGGCATGGAGTCCTTCAAGTGTTTAGTATGCACCTTACTGTGAAAACTGAAACCTCGGTGCCTGCTGCCACCAAGTCTTGCTGCAGGTCTTTTGCAATTATTCGAGGGTTTTTGACCACCTGCCTCCTCAGGACTCTGGTGGCAGCTGTTGATAGCTTCCTCTTTCTGCCACGTCCAGGTAGTGTAACCACTGTTCCTTTAACTTTAAACCTGCAAACTATGCTATCTTGTGTAATTTGTTTATTGCAAACATCTGAACATTTTTACATTTATGCTTGTTTTACTGTTTCATCTGGTCTTTAATACAACTCAGTCACCCCCCTAAATGTTGACAGAGGTTCTCCAGCAGGTGGCGGACTTTCATTTCACTTCAAGCAGAACAGAACCTGCCAGCTTCTGGTGACTCGATACTTGTTAACTGCATCTCAGTTTGGTCTGAGGAGATGTTTGTTGGGTTCCCAGACAGGTTTGGCCCTCTAGGTATGCGTGATTGTTGTAAGCTTAGAAAAATGACTCTTTTTTTGGGTTTGCAGTCATAAGTTACCTGAACCATGGCCCTTGAACTTACTGGGCAACCTTGCTTTGGCTCAGGGAGGCAACAACGAGGAATATTGTGCTTTTTGAACTGTTACTTCAAAATTACTTCAAAATGAAGTAACAGTTCAAAAAGAGTCACCACAGTATTTTTTAAAATTTCGACCTTAATCTTTGAAACGAATGGATGGTTCATGACCTTTGTCGTAGCTGGATTATCCTGTTAGTGATATGTGGGCCCCTCTTAACTCATCCACCAGACTCGTTTTGTCCTGAGAAACCACAAACCAACCACTACTCCTATGCTACCCCACTCCAGGATGTGCTGTATATAAAATGCACCTTTGCCTGCAATCACAGCACTGAGTCTGCTGAGGTCTCAATTAGGCTTGCACATCTGGACACTGCAATTTTACTTCATTCTTCTTTGTGAAACTGCTCAAGCTCTGTCAGGCTGCATGGGGAGCAGCCGGTTTCAAGTCCAGCCACAAATCCTCTATTGGATTGAAGTGTGGGCTTTGACTCTACCACTCCAGAATGCTCACTGTGTTGTCTCTAAACCATATCTGCGTAGCTTTCGCTGTGTCGTAGTTCTCTTGCAGACTGAGTCAGATTGTTCTCCAGGATTTCCCTATAATTTGCTGCAATCATTTTACACTCGATCTTAACAAGCCCTCCAGGGCATGCTGCTGAGAAGCATCCTCACAGCATCTGCCAAACATAGCATTCATTCTGATGGCCAAAAAGAGACTCCAATTTGGTCTCATCAAACCAAAGGACCTTCTTCCGGTTGACCTTGGAGTCTCCCACATGCCACTCTAGTCGAGATTTGATATGAACTGTCTTCAACAGTGGCTTTCTCTTTGCCGCTCTCCCGCCAGGAACACTGATTAACCAGTGACCGGACATTCCAGACACAGGTGTCTCTAAACTACAGTTGAACCACATTCACTGCACTCAGGTGATCTCCATTTCACTGACTGTGACACTACTAGCGCAAACCGGCTGGACCTCTGTTGAATTAGTCTCTTTAAAGGGAGTGAATATTTATGCAATCACTTATTTTACACTTTTGTTTAATTAACCATTGTGACTTTGTAGAAATCAGTTTTCACTTTGACGTTCAAGATGTTTTTTTTTTTTTTTTTGGTAGGGGTGGTGAATACTTTTTATGGGCACTATATGATGTAAGGTCTGGTGACCCACTGGGATCTGTCTGGGGGACACCTTGAAGGTCCTGACCCCAGGTCTGGAACCACAAGTATAAATGAATCTTGGGGTTCCTTGTCATGGGTACTTTCACCATGACTGATGGTGACACCATAAATACTCTCTCTCTTTCTGTCTCTCTCTCTCCTCTCTCTCTACTGCCAACAAACCAATCAGATGGCTCGGATTGCTCCCCCCCCCTCCCCCCTCCACCCCCTGTCTCTCCTGCTCTCTCTCTCTCTCTCTAACCCCGCCGCTGCCAGTCCACCAAAAGCGGTCCTCCTCCGCTCGCACACACACACATACACACACTTACACACACATACATACATACATACATACACACAGTCCAAACCCCCAGAAAAAAGCCCCTGCTGAATCCTCAACACCGTCTGTCAGTCAGCAATGGGGAGCGCTTGTTTTTCCCGGGACGTTTGTTTGTTTATCCTCCTCATAAATACTTGCAGGGTGATGGGGAATGCCGGACTCGCAGGTAAGAGCTCCCCATTTCCTCTCTGAATCGCTCTATTTGTCAACCATTGCATTCACCTTTATTTTCTTTAAATTATTTTATTTTCTTTAATATTTTTGCTGGCTTCGGTCTTACCGGCTCCAAAGTGGGAAATAATTGAAGCGCTGCCGAATAACTGCTGGGAATGTGTTCTAATCGTATTTAAATTATAATAAAGCCACTTTAAACCTGTCATATACTAACAGTGATTGTCCTTTATGGCATTTTTATTTGATATGATATTAGATCCGCATCGTATTCATGCACAAAAATGCACTTAATGTCACTGGAAACGCGTATTTACGCACGATATTTTTGAGACAATTGTTTTAAAACAGACATTTTTTTTTTACATTGAATTTGGTTCATTCGTAAATCAGAAACTCAAAACTTCTCGGTAAAACTCTTTTTTTTTTGTGCATCCCAGTTCGTCCATGAACGCGATTTGCAAATGCGCAGGGGAGCTTTTCAGCAGACTCGCACTGGAACTTCTCGTCCCCTCCTTTTGTGCAAACAAATCCATTTCAAATGGTGAAACCGGCAGAAGCTTGATCTCGGGGTTAAGGACCCATGCGGTTTGATTTGCAGTGAGAGGGTTTAGCGTCTAGGAAACGGTTGCAAATGATGATTTAACCCCTAAGATGGTTTTTAGAAGCCGAGTTCGCTTGAGAGCATCTCGTCTCCGGGTATGGGGTGGACTGTGTGGAGCTGGAGGAGGAGGAGGGTGGTGGAGGGTGTGTGCGTGTGTGTGTGTGAAAAAGTGTGTTGAGGAGGAGGAGGAGGGGGCGGGTAGGGTGGAGGGGTGGGCTGGTGTTGCCAGAGGGCCGTCGAAGTCCCAGGAGGAAGGCAAGGCAGGCAAGCATGGGCCCGGTATTGACCAGGCAGCAGCAGAAGCAGAGGCAGCAGCAACAGCAGCAGCAGCAACAGCACATTGTTCAGCCTCCCACCACTTTGAATGGGTGAAGAGTCAATATTGAGACAGTGAGCCTCCATGCATGCAGGCAGGCAGAGCTTTGTCCAAAAACCAGGAGGGGTTCAGGTTTTAACTCAGCACCCTGTAGAGAGGACCAACCTTTCACTGTCGAACCACCGTCGCACCAAAAACATTTGAGGCGCTTTATAGTGAAATCAGTTCTCAGTCATTTAATAATTTACTTGTTTATTTATTTGTTGCCTTTCATATGCTTGCGCTGGGGCATAGGGGCCAGACCAGAGAACAGGGGCTGAACCACAGGGCTGCTTCCAGCTATTTGTACTCTGAAAAGGAAGCGCAGAGGGTGATCAGAGCGACCCTGTGGTGTTGCAAAGCTCTGTTGAATGACAAGAGGAACCTCCTTCTGTGTGTGTGTGTGTGTGTGTGTGTGTACACTGTGTAATGATTTGGCCCTCCACCCTGAGATTCAGCCCCCCCAGATGTGACCGGCTCCTCTACCAATAACCCGATCAGCTGGGGAACCGTTAAATCCTCCTTTCTCGGACGTGTTGTCTGAGGCTGGACCTTGACCTCAGGGGCTCTTTCTGTCTGTCACACAAAGGGCTTGCGATTCTGCTCTTTTGACTCTTCTACCGAAGGATATCCTGGGATTGATTGATCTGGAAGAAGCTAATTCAGCTGTGTTAAGCTAAATGGAGCAACTTTATTGATAGAAAACAAAACAAATGTCACATCCAAATTCACTTTGATCATATGTTGTTTGATTCAAATTATCTTAAAGCCACAGGAGGCAAAAAAAAACAGGAGGTAGTTACCCTACTCCAGTAGAGTTATGACCTGAGGCCTGTACTACAAAGCAAGCTCAGCATATCCAAGATATCTCTTTGTTATATGGCTTAACTGAACACTAACTAACACTGATTATCCTGGATCACCTGCACTACGAAGCTGGATATCAACTGGCTCGGTTGACCCCTGATTTATCATTGCAGCTATGAGTATGCTCATGTGAAAGAGGCTGAGTGTTAATTACAAGTAACATCATCAGAACCATCGTCTGGTTTTAAAACCAGAGTGAACACATGGAAAACCTCCAACAACAAAACAATCTTTAATTTATAAAAATATCTGTTGCTCTTTAATATTTCTTGGTTTATTCTAAACTCATTTTGTCCCTGTCAGGATCCTGTAGGAATCATTACTCAGTTTGTCAAGTGATCTGACTGGTTTAAAGTGTGTTTCATTTTTCCGATAAAGTGTGATTTTCATTTTGCTAGTACTAAGTACTGGTTATAGATAAATTCCCACATACAGTTCTCATCTTAAGACATGGTGGAAACCACAATGTCCAGCTCTCTTTGGACCCTGCACATTGTGGTTAAGGAAAAGTTCCCTGTGTAAAGAGATGTCATAGGTCTGATTGGATGCTCTTCAATGTTTGTGCAGATGCAGATGAGTGTGCGGAGGGTTCGGACGATTGCCACATTGACGCCCTCTGCCAGAACACGCCCAAGTCCTACAACTGCATCTGCAAACCGGGCTACAAGGGAGACGGCAAGCAGTGTGAGGGTGAGTGACCTTTCTACTTTTAAACCCTGTGGAGAATTGTTAGGATGAATGCTGTTCTCTTGTGAGAATCTGGCTGCAGGGACAAGAAAATCAATGGCAAGTCTGTTAGGACAGATGAGCAAGGCTGCAGGATTTCCCAAAGTCCTCTTCTAGAATAATAACTGAACCATTACTGAAACAGCAACAGAACCCAACAGGAAATAAATCTCAGCTTTTGAACCATCAAACAAGGCAAACCTACATTGTCATGTACACAGTGCAAACTTTGGGGGATGGATGAGGCATCCACCATGAGCCCAGCCAGGCTTCTTCGTTCAGAGAGAATGCTCCAGGTGAGCTGGCTTCTTGTATAGATTGTATAGGTGGAGTCACAGGAACCGATGGGCTGTCCCCTCTCCTCTCCCTCTCTTTCCCCTGCATCCTGCTCTCATACATCAAAACACATCTGCAGCGCATCAGTTCAGTCACTATGTTCATGTCTGTTCTGACCCCTTTATCCCCATTTGTACAATTCAACACCACAAGGACCCAGAATTTTTAGAGTAGAACTTGTGAGTAGCTCAACAGGGGAGTTTTTCACCTCACCTTCAACTGTGGTTATCCAGTACACAACATACCAGAAACATATTTACTTTAAGGCAAGGTGGGACAACGCATTGTCATAATTTGCTTGAAGCACACTGAGACCTTCAATAATCCCCTGGTCTACTATTTAATCTTGGTGATACAGGTGCAAGGTGAAGCATGATTCAAGGGCTGTCTGGCTTGCTTGTTCACCTCAAATGTAGTTTCAGCCAGTAACCCTATGAATTATGGTCATTTTGGGTAATTGGGTGATAGCATTTCCTGTCCAAAGACAATGTTCGGTGTCATTGCAGAACATAGTAGTAGTATTTTATTTAGTGAAGCAGAAATTAAGGCTGTGGTCAGTGGAGTGGGTGGTTAATGTGCTGTTGTTTTAAAAAAAAATTTTTTACTGTGGAACTATATCTATGATTCTAAAGGGTTTAATTGCTTAACCCAAACCTTAACCAGCGACCAAACGTTTCCCAATATCACGAATGAATCAGATTTTGAATATGGACACAGGATAGGGGCAAAAAGCATCCCTGTCTTCCACAATGAGAGTTTCCTGATCAGATCAAATCAAACATGTAGACAAAGTCTGGATAGATGTTTGTACAAAAACAGAGCCTCTGATGATGTAATCCCCCACCCCCACCCCCACCCTTCTCCAAGTTCTCCTAATTAACAGGGAGGAAGTGGACTGAGCGAGGGTGTTAGGGTGAGAAGGGGCCAATGCCTCCACTCACTTCTGCCTCAGAGCATACCGCAGCTGGAGCCTGCCAACTGCACAGATATGCCTTTTTAACCGTTTTGCTGAATCCTACCTCACTCTCACATGTATTTACACACCTATTGCGCATATTCTTTTCCCATGTACTGGATGCACCACTGCACACAACTAGACCGATTGGTCCGGAATTTCATTTTCAAAATCTGGATGAGAATAAAGGATCAATTAGAGATTAAAGTAATTTCTGATATCTAGGAACACTCCAATGTTGCTTGACGTGATTCCTTTAATCCAGGACACTTTCCCTGTTTGTTTAGCTGCATGTGCCAAACACACATGCACTCATACACACAAAGTACGATGGTTGTTTTGTGATACCACCGTTGCATAGGGTTCATCTGCACTGTACAAGTATGCATTTTTACATAGGATAAAATAAATAAAAATCAATTCAAAAGATTTCACTTTGTTCTAGAAACAATTACAAATATTCTTAGACTCGGGTATTAAACCAACTTTTATATAAATATAATGACCTGATAACTCCCTCAGCCTGATGCCTAAAGGCCTAAAGGCCCTTATTTGAAAAACCTTATTTATTTCTTATTTATATGTTTTTAATATAATGGGAAAATAAGGCCTTAAAGTTCTCCTGAACAGTCTTTAAATCTCAAAACAAAATAATATGCTTGGAGATTTGCTAGTGTTCCGAAAATGTGAATCTTCCTGAACAGCGCCCTAAGTGTCAGGAAAGGTCAGTTAACAGTTAAATTAAATTAAATAATTAATGAAGGTATACATGCTGCACCAGCTGTGCGTAATATAACACAGGTTTTTGCAGAGGAGTGAGTTTGTCTATACCATCGAGTAGAAAACACAAGTGGCATGTTGCTAGTTTATTTTATTATATATATATTTTTTACATTTATTTAGTTCCTGGTTGTGTGTCTCTACAGTTTTTGCCCAGATGGCTCAGCAAGCAGCTCAGAGCAGATTTGGTCACCAAACTCTGTCAAACTGATCACCAAATCATTGATCACAGACCCTGACAAACTCAGGGGTTTCTTTCTCACCAGTTTCAGTTCAAAACTATCTAGCATTATATTTATATAAAAGTCGGTTTAATACCCGAGTCTAAGAATATTTGTAATAGTTTCTAGAACAAAGTGAAATCTTTTGAATTGATTTTTATTTATTTTATCCTATGTAAAAATGCATACTTGTACAGTGCAGATGAACCCTATGCAACGGTGGTATCACAAAACAACCATCAGACTTTGTGTGTATGAGTGCATCTAGCAGGTTTGTTTAAACCTGGGACTCTAAATTAGATTTCTAGATGCAAATAGATGCTACCTCTGAAGGTGAGGTGGGTGAGCTGAAAAATATCTTGGGATATGAAGAGTCGGCGTGAAATCCGAACTTCCAGGTTCTGTTCCAGAAATAAGAAAACTTCATTTAAAAACCCCATTGACATTTGTAACTATACCAATAACTAAAAGTCCAGCCAGTCTTACTCAACAGTATGTTGTGTAATTCACAAACTGCAACAAATGTTTCACAAAAGAAGCTAACTGTCTGATTTTAACTATTTACTGTAACCCTGACTGTAAGTTTAGCACCAGGTTATAGCTCATAATCTAACAAGCAATTGCTGTTTAAACATGCAATAACTGATTTTTTTTTTTGGCCACTTGGCAGTGTGAAACAAGTTGACAACAGCTGCTTATTTCCACATCCAGCAATTTATGGAGCAACACGATCATTGATTTGGAGTGGTGCTTGGTGCACCTGACAAATCCAAGTTCTGTATTCCCTCTCTTTTAGCTCAGTTTGGTCTCCACCAGCTCCCAAGGGAAATATCTGTTGCTGCTAAATGCCCCATTACGTTCACCACCTAGTCTTAAATTATGTTTGTTTCTGAGCATTTAGTGAATTTTTGTATAGAGTAAGAGAAGCTAATGGAACAAAGGTTAGCTTGGATGGGACAATCCTGACTTCAGCTCTCTATAGAACATTTTCCACTCATTACAGTGAGTTTATAGCACAAACACAACTTCTCATAAGCTCTTAGTCTTTCTGTTTTTTTTCCCTTCCCTCTGTGTATACTTGTATCTCGCGATGACGTTATTTTTTGTTTGAACTGACCCTTTAGATGTGCAGGGTTATTGATTGTGTAAACTAAAATCCCAAAATACATTAACTACAAAGCTCTGTTGTCTTTTTCTGCTTGCCATATACGTGTGTGATTTATTACAGTGGACAGACAGGCACACACACAGAGTCTGAACGAGGCGTCCTGAATAACAACTGCTCCTCTGTCCTCGGAGAGGAGACAGCAGAAAGTTCCGAAATTTTCGGGAATATGATCTTCCTCTCATAAAGCTGCTGTCTGAGTAGACCTGTACTGCCAGCCACTTTTTATTACATCACTTCACCCAGGCCAGGATATGAATCAGTGTGTTTGTATGTGTGTGTGTTTTCTGTGTAAGTATGTCTGACTGTGTGTGGGAGTTGTAGTCTGCTGGAGTCTGTGTAGTCTGTGGAGCTATATCAACTGCATTTTATTACATCGCCGTTCTACATCCAGCATTTTGATGTGTGTGTGTGTACTTGTATTTCTATCTTTGTGAGGACCAGTTTTAGCATAGACCCTGTGAGGGCATTTTGAGAAAGCGAGGGCTTTTTGGTTGGTCCTCGGAACTTGGGCTGTTTGAGGGTTAAGACTTGGTCTTAGGGTTCAGTTTAGAATCAGGTTTAGGTTAAGGTCAGCTTGATGGGTTAGGGAATGCATTATGTCAATGATTGTCCTCTCAAAGATATAAATTCAAGTGTGTGTGTGAAATATGCTTCACAACACACTCTCCGCCTGTTATCTCCTGACTATATGCCGAGAACTATCAAACTCCCTCTGGTCATGAGGCAACAGCTAGTGACAGGGATGCCAAATGAAGACGGATGGCGGATAGGAGTCGACCCCTGACCCCAGTGATTAGATATGGGTGCTTTAATTGGCTGGGTGTGTTTTCCATCAACAGGCATTATAGGCCACTTTGCCAGCCAGTGCCATTAGCGGTTCTGCTATTCCTGGAAGCACCTGGAAGCAGCAGAGCCTCTGCATCCCACGGGTTGTCTCTGCTTCTCTATTATTAGCGTGAATCCACATCGGCAAAGAATCACTCAACAGTCTATAAACATGCAGTGGATCACAAGAAATTGGATAAAACCGAGGGTTTGATGAACACTTTTTAACTCTACAGTCTTCATGGATTGTGTGAGCTGGCTCAGAAATGTATGATCCATCATTTGTCATCTTATCGCCCTTGTCCAGAACACCTGTACTAATTTAAAGACCCTCGGATGCACCCTTAGTACTGGATCTAAAGTGATATTTTTGATCCGGAGACCTTGTGACTGTTGTATGAGCAAATCTGTTTTGCTTCCCTCAGATTAATATGACACAATTAAGGATGATGGTAAAACTCATATATCCTTTAGTGTGTCCACAAGGATATGTCACTTGAGTTGGTATTGGTTGTGTCTAAAGGTTAAAAAAATTGAAAAGCAAAAAAAAAAAAAAAAACATTGGTGGTGTGAAGTTAGAATGTTTACCAGATCCCATAAGTTGTTGGTGCAAGCAGCTTATTATGACCCATAGTTTTACTGTTGATTAATTTTTAGTGGTCATTTGAGACAGCGAATAATACAAAAATACAAGTTTATGTTCAAATGATAGCACCCTCTAGTGGCCAGAGCAGTTAGGAAGTCATATGATGTTGTGGTCACAAAGAAGGTAGGGTTTGGGTGAATGGGATGTAGACAACTGTTGTTGGGGTGGGGGCAATCCCAGCCAACGTTTGGCGAGAGGCTGGTGACACTCCGAACAGGTTGCCAGATACCCAGAGGGAACTCATGCAGGGGGAGATGGAGAACATGCAAACTCCTCACAGAACTCCAAACAGAAAAGCCCTGGCCAGCGTAATCAAACCCAGAACCTTCTTGCTCTGACGCAACAACACACGCTTTACCACGAAAGGGTCCTGTGGTTAGTATCAGAGGGTAGGGACAAACCATCTAGATTGCTGTCAAGGTTGGAGGACTTGTTGGAAAGTGTGTTTTTTGACTCAGTGCTGATTTCTCTTTGACAGAGGTCTCTTTGACAGAGGTCTCTAATGCAAGCCTGCTTTGGGCTAACTCTGCAGCTGTGTGCACTTGCATTGGCAGGTACTCAATATTACAAGACTTGGATCAGGATCAGGAGCTAAAATGCTTGATTGGGACTCTAAACATATTCGAGATTGACCTTATGTCCAGCTCTTGAAAGCATTCATGTTTCCTAAGTGAAACACACTGTTTCACAAATATTTCCCAGGAAAATCACAGCACCACACACCACACCACAGGAACAAGGGGTAAGCACCAAAAAGAATCCAGAGAAAGCAACAATGTAAAGTGGTTTGAGTTTTCACATTTAAAACAAACTACTAGAAACAAACTAAATGTGCTGGATCAGGCCAAAAATCACAAGTACCTCTGTCAAGACTGAAAAGGCTGTATGGTCAAAACGTCAATAAAATATTGGGGATTGGTTTATTGGGCATCAGCAGAAATTTAGAGGCATTTTCTGAAGAAGGCAACATGAACATGGATTGTATTGATGATCACATTAGTGATGTTAAGTTTTGAGGCTCCAGAGGGATGTGGCCTGTGTGAGAAAACTCTGGCTTGCTCTTGTGCTTTTGTAACGGCTGGGGATTTGAGCCCTGGTGACCAAGGGAGACGACCTGCGCTCTCAGCCTCTGCTACATTTCCGCACTGCAAATTAGCAGCTTGCAGCCAAAAGCCGGCTGCCTGGTGGTTCAGCAGGATTCAGCGGGATCACACCCGAGCCGCAGCAAATTTCACCCAGAATTTTAGTGCCCATGGGTGTTTTTATTCTTATTGCAGAGGTTCTGAACGCTCCCACGGGTACTGTGTCCTCAAAGGAGTCATTTTCTCAAGTGAATATGCTTCTCTGAAAGCTGCTCACCGCTGACATCTGATCTGGCTTTCATGAACGCTGCCCTCTCTGTAGACTTTTCCACAAACTGATACTGCCGGCTCGTTATGGAAAAATGTGAACTTTTATCCCTGTGCTGTCAAATGAAGACTATGTGGGAGGAGCTGTTTATCACTCAAGTCTGCTTTACTGCATGTGTGTGTGTGTGTGTGTGTGCAGAACAGTGCCTGAGTTGTCTCCCTGTTTATAGAGAGATCAAGCAAAGCCATAACCGGCTGTTGATAGAGTATAAAATTCAAAGGATTATGATTGGATGAATCACTGCGAATCCAAGAGACTTTGCTGTGTTCGCACAGGAAACTCGGTTCAGGAAACTCAGTGAGCTTTGAGAGATTAGTGATGGCGTTCCTGCAGCAAAAAACATCTTTACAACCAATATTAAATGTCAGGTCTTTAAAACCACAGTGCATTATTATTGCCTTATTATTCTTATTTTGCCTTATTCTAACATGAATTGTGTGCTAGAATTCATTCTGAGGTATATTTCAGTTTCAAGTTTTTTTTAAAAAACGGATACAAAATCAAAGTAAATAAAATTTCAGGAGTAGGGTTAGGGTTCGACGGGGGCATTTTTTTAAATTTTATTTTTTTTTTTTTTTACAGTGTATGATGTTCCAGAGGGGGATGAGTGATCTGGCTGCTTGCCACAGAGCCATCACTGGCCTGCAAAAGCCCCTCCACCCTCTGTGTTTACTCAACATTTGTCACTTCAAGGCTAATTGATTGGTCTTCAGCAGCACTGCCCACTTCTCTGAATAGAAGCCTCCTCTCCTCCCTCCCATTATGTTGTTTTAATACCAAAGCTTTTGCCATCAAACACATTTGTGTGCGTCGCAGTTGAAGTTTGAGATTTTCTCTCTCTGCCGGAGAAAATCATTCATTAAGAAGCAAGAGGAAGTAAATCTCACTGTGAACAATAGTAACTATAGTTTTTGTTCTCTGGGCCAATTAGTTTGGTATGGTTTTTTTTTTTTTTTTTTTTTTTTTAATTCATTTGGACCTGTCACCTCACAAGAAGGTAGTAGTGTCATATTGTGCCTTGATTACATTGCCATTATGTTCATATTCTGCCATTCACTTTGTGATAAAAGAGGGAAGGTCATCCTCGTGTTTATATTCATCCTCTGTGATGAAGACGAAGCTGCACTTTAATACTTACTTACTTTACTTTACTTACTCTACTCTACTTACTCTACTTTGTGTTTATATTTTCATAAGTGTTCTTTTTTTTAAGTATTTGTGTTATTTATTTATATGTGTGCCTTAAAGCCGGGAGTCTTTAAGGCTCCCGGCAAAATGTCGTTATGTTCGCATAATGACAATAAAGACTGTTGAATCTTGAATCTTGAAAGTGAGGGTCAAAGTGACCATGTGGGGATCGCGAGGACTGACTGATCGCAGCTCTTGTGGACATGATAACACCGTAGCCACACCTACAGGCTGCATCCAGAAATGAGCTGAATCCATCACTTCCTAAGCACTTTGCTACTGTGGGAGTTTGAACACCTTTGAGTTCTATGAATTAGCCTACTTTTTTACACTACTTTTTCTTCACTTTGTTCCCATCAACTTGCTCTGCTCCCTTAGTCCAAAAGTGTGATCCACAATCTACTGAAACTACAAACTACATCATTGCTCTCATATCCTTTATTTAGTATCTTAATTGAAAGGCAAATTTACTGCTTTTGTTCTTCGTAAGATTAGAACATGTTCTGAAAGAAGTACCCTGCTGGCCTGAGACTGGATTCCACTCAGCTCCTCCTTTGCTCTGTGCCACAGCGACAAACACCCGACCTGCTTTACTGAGACAGAGAGAAGAAGGAGACAGGGGCGTCTCATGGGAGGACTGGGTGGTGAGGGAGACAGTGCAGGTGGGAGGGCGAGAGAGAGAGAGAAGTGGCAGACAATTTACTAGGCCATTGTCTGCCTGGCGTCTATGCCTCCGTCATCAATCAGCCGCTCTCCTCACTGGCTTGCATCACACACACACACACACCTAAATTCACACACACAAATCCAACCCACCCAACACAGATTTGGTCTGTGCACCTCCCTCTTCCTGTCTCTCTTGTCTGCCTCTCCCATGTCAGACTCAGTGGAGCAGGTCAGATTCGTTGAGGCTCAGGCTTTTATATATAGATACAGTGTCCCCATGCCAGCATCCAACCCGTTTTCCTGTTAGTCTTTGACACATGTTGTCTGGAGCTATGAGGTGGAAATGTCACTGGGGAAAAAGCACCCAGGAATTCCAAGCAACTTGGTCCTGACGTTTGCCTTAACTCAACATCTGAGACGTGTGTTGTATGTGACAGACTTCATAAAACTTTATAACACACTGCCTGTCTCCATGTGTTAGAGGTTGAAGTGATACCACGGCAAAAAAAACATGGGGAAGTAATAGAATAATAGATGACTGGTTGCATGTCTGTCACAGGACTGTGAGAGGAAGCCTGGTGGGAACCCACGCTAGCACAGGGAGAACATGCAAAGTCCACACAGAGAAACCCCAACCCGCGGTTTTTAAACCCAGAGCATTCATACTGTGAGGTGATAGTGCTAATCACTGCACCACCAGGCCACCTTTTAAAATAACAACAGTGAATTATTGTAACATGGTGTGTTCATACATTTTAATATCCAACCAGGACCAGGAGGAACGCTTGATTAAGATGAATTAAGATTACTTTAAATGTCCACCTCATGACCTTCATCTGTCACACAGTTGCTTATATATAATTCTTATAGAGATAATTCGTGGTGGGGGGGGGGGGGGGGGGGGGGGGGGGGGGGGGGGGGGGGGGGGGGGGGGGGGGGGG
>JBBMJY010000015.1:15737398-15770126 GCA_037833715.1 Toxotes lorentzi | reverse complement strand
CCCCCCCCCCCCCCCCCCCCCCCCCCCCCCCCCCCCCCCCCCCCCCCCCCCCCCCCCCCCCCCCCCCCCCCACAGCTCTCCTAAGCAAATGTTCCTGATCTGTCATGATGTGGGAGGCCCTACATGACCACATGAGTCAGGTATGGCTCACAGGCCCAACAGTGACATGCATGCAGAATTTGGGGATCCTTGCCATAAATAATTGTTGTGTAGGTGTTATTTAATAGTTCACTGTTTTGCAGTCCTGTGTGATTTGCAGCAGCAGTGCAGAGTTTGATTAGTTGCAGAGCAGTGTTAGATATCACATTGATGCCTCAAGAGTTGACCAGGTCTGTCTCTATGTCTGATTTATTAATTGTGCCTTTTGGACAGTGTAGCCCCCCCACCACCCAACCACCAAAACAGACTGAAAACAATACGCTTGTAAATTCTTCTCTGAGCTCAACACCAAAATTCCCTGGCAAAGTTTGGAGCTGGCAGTGAGCTGGGAACTTTAAACACCATCTCATGCAGACGCTATGCCTGGCGTTCCAAGAGAGTGTTTTGGTCGCAAGAGTGAAGGTCTCTGTGATGACTTGATGATTCTTAATAGTGGACTGTGGACAAGAAAAACACACTTTTTTGATTGGGAAAGAATCGACAAAGAAGGCTGACGCCGTAGAGTTATTCCAGATCAGTCCGGTTTTTAAGGTGCATTTTTAAAATTCTTTCCTATTTTCCTAAGTTTTTCCTGACAGTTTGAAAAATCATTAGGTGGCCGCTCAGGCCTGTGGGTATGAGCGTAGTGCTACTTGGGGGAGGGGAAACAGTAGCTCCTCAGTCCAGTCAACAGTCCAGAACCTAGAAAGATATTCAGCTTTAATTCATATGTGACAAAGACAAACAGCAATTTTTCAAATTTGAGAAGCTGAAACCAAAGTTATTGGGGGGGGCGGGGGGGGGTGGGGGCTCAATGAATCACTGACACCATTAAATCATTGATTTAAATTAAAAGATCATAAATCATATCACATTTTTGAGATAGTCTCACTGGAAATAGTCCTCTAACCACTTGTATCCTGATTGGGTAACTCTTTAAGTACCCCCCTGTTTAGCATTTATAACCAGCATATAAACATTTAATGATTTAATCAATATTAATTTATATTAATTATCATGTTACAGACTGTTAGAAACCAGTTATTACATGTTTATATACTGAGGGGATATAAAGTGTCATGATTTGAAATGATGACACAGTGCATAATATGTGTATACAGTGTGCCATGTGTTGGTAAAGGGGAAGGCAAAGAAAGCATTGGATTCTGGGGGCAGGAGATGGGGGAGGTGTGTATATTGGTGGGGGTGGAGGGGGAGAGAAAAAGAGAAAAATAAACATAGAGAGACAAACATAGTGGAGTGGACCAGTGGAAGTTGCATGTGTTTATTTGGAGTTGTGTAAGGAGAGGAAGCAGACTGAAGCTGAGGCTGCTGCTGCACTTGTACACACACACACACACACACACACACACACACAGATGCGCACACATCCATGGACGCAGACGCACAAACATGCAGTCACGCACAAACGCCCACATGCACACCCACGCGCACGTCTTTTCTGCAACGGAGGAATTCTCACTTTAAACAAACCAAAGCAGGAAATTGGAGGCGCAGGGAGCATTTAAATGACAGCCCAGGGGCACGTGGGAACTCTTTAAGTACAGGGAGCTCTGTCTACCTGGCTGTTATCATCGTCAATTACAAACATCATCAAATGCTACATACGCTTCACCTGCCGTACACCTACACTGAGAGCCAGGTGTCAGAGTGGGAATAAAAATTGGCCCAGGACTTTTGACTCAGACTGACCGACCACTGACCCACCCATGTTGGTAGTGCAGTGGTTAGCACAGTCGTCTCGCAGCAAAAAGATCCTGGGTTTGTCAGCTGGGGCTTTTCTGTGTGGGGTTTACATATTCTGCTCTGTGCTCGAGTGGGTTCCCTCCAGGTACTCTGGCTACACGCAGATTACGTTCACTGGCAACTCTGAATTGTGCACAGGTGATAATGTGAGTGTGAAGAGGTGTTTGTCTCTATGTGTCAGTCCTGTGATAGACCTCTTCAGGATGCAGCTCTTGCCCAATGTGGATTGGCTCTAGCCCCCTGAGAGGATAAGCAGAATGGATCATGGATGGGTGGATGTCTTATTCCACAAAAGTGATGCATGAAGAAAAATGGAAGAAAACAAAGACCACTTGACTGTGAGTTTAGACGTGCTGAAATGTAAATCCTCTCTAGAACACTGTGGATTCACAATGTCTTTGTAAGACTTTTGAGTCATATGTTGACTGGCAGACAAAAAGCGAAGTGTTTTCTTAGCTTATGTTTTGTTCATGCTTTTCTTTGGTCTTTGGCCTTGCTATGGACCCATTTGAGAAATGGACATACAGGAAACTGAACACAGAGAGTCATCATGAAACATCTTATTAGATGCATTTCATAGTGTTCAGCTTCCCTAGTAGGGGTCAGGCCTTCAGGGAAATATAATGCAGTTATTATCCTTTAATTTTTGAGGGTCTGAATAAAATGGTTGCCTGTTTGTGTTTTGTATTACCCCACCCCCCACCC
The DNA here is from genome assembly GCA_037833715.1 of Toxotes lorentzi. Classification (NCBI taxonomy): domain Eukaryota; kingdom Metazoa; phylum Chordata; class Actinopteri; family Toxotidae; genus Toxotes; species Toxotes lorentzi. Next base: position 15,767,516 of record JBBMJY010000015.1, on the reverse strand, counting down.
CTTGTCCAGGCGTCCTGGCGTCCTGGCGATTAAATCCAACAACACATACATAGTCTGTCATAACGACGGAGGTGCCAAAAGTAAATAATGCTTTCCTTCTCAAGCACCCATTCTTCCTTCATTTTATAAATACTTATTATTTAAATATTATTCCAACTTGTGATTTTAACTTTGAAAACAGGCTCTTATGAATGAGCAACATCTCTCTGAGGTAAACAGGAGCTATTTACCTGTCAGTGGAAGGTGGAATTTATGTTTTTTCTTCTCTGTTCTGCTCTTTTTCACCCTCAAAAGATATTTTTAGGGCAGAGTTTACCTTTTGGTCACTGGAAATGTTTAATACCAGGGCATGGAACTGACCTGGTGTGTAGCTCCTGCTTGGTAGCAAACAGAAAATGTTGGGAGTAGACACACAAACACACAGGCATACATTGGCCTCATAAAGTAGTCAGACAGCTTCGCTTTTTTCACCTTTTAGTGTTTCATTTTAAATGGGTGAATTTGCCACTTTTATGCCTCCCCACCTGTGATGACTGTAGCTGCAGGCATTATGTTTTTGGGTTGTCTGCCTGTCTGTCCAGTTTAAATTTGGCACAAAATGTTCACTTGCACTTATTAGATTTTGGAGGTGAAAGGTGAAGGTTTCTGTGACCTCATGGTGGCCCTTCTCAAGAAGGAGATATCTCAAGAATCCTGTTTTTGGCCATAGCTCAAAAATCCATACACTAATTATGACAAAATACACTTAATGCCTTTTTATTCAATTTTACTTCAAAATCTTCACTATAGAATAATATATGAGTCTGCACCTTGACTGGTTGGTGGGGGCATACAATCACGAGGCAATTCATTCTAGCTTTCCATCAGTCTACACTCAATAACCTAAGTGCTCAGGAGCTTCCTGTTTGCTTTAAATATCATTCAAATGTGTCTAGAACTTGATTGGAGTCCACCTGTGGCAAATTGAATTTATTGGACATAGTTTAGAAAGGCATACAGACCAAATCCAAGCCATGAAGTCCAAGTAACTCTCTGTAGACCTCTGTGATAAAATGGTTAGGCATAAATTGGAGCAAGGCTATAAAACCATTTCTAAAGCTTTGATTGTTCCCAGGAGCACAGTGACCTTACTCATTGTGAAATGGAATAAGTTTGAAACCTGGACTCTTCCAAGAGTTGGCTGCCCAACCAAACTGTATTGCTGTGCAAGAAAGGCCTTGGCTAAGGAGGTGACCAAGAAACCAAAGGTTACTCCAACACCCAGCTTGAGAAGTCCTCTGCAAAGATGGGAGAACCTGTGAGAAGGACGACCATCTCAGCAACACTCCATCAATGTGGACTTTATGGTTGTGCGGCTAGACAGAAGCCACTTTGAGTAAAAGACATATGATAGCTAGCTTGAAGTTTGACAAAGTGCATTTAAAGGACTCTGAGAAAAAAAAAATTCTCTGATCTGATGAAGTAAAAATTAAAAATTTTAGGCAGAACTCCAACCACCATGTCTAGTGAACACCAGGCACTGCTCATCACCTGGCTAATGCAATCCTTACAGTGAGCCATGGTGGTGGCAACATCATGCTGTGGCTTGGGGGGTGGCTTATTAGCAGTAGGGACAAAGAGTCTGGGCAGAATTGAGGGAAGGATGAATGCAGCCAAATATACAGAGGTCTTGAAGAAAATCTGTTCCAGAGACCACACGACCTGAGACTGGGGCGACGGTTCACCTTTCAGCATGAAGCATGTTCCAAAGCATTCAGCCAAGATGCTGGAGTGGTTTGGGACAAGTCTCCGACCGTCCTTGAGTGAGCCCAGCCAAAGCTCAGACTTAAACCCTGTCGAACATCTGTGGAGAGATCTAAAATGACACTTCACAGATGCTTCCCATCCAATTCTGACAGAGCTTGAGAGGATCTGCCAGGAAGAATGGGATACACTGCCCAAATCCCGGTGTGCAATGCTGGTAGACTTACCCTAGAAGACTCGAAGCTGTAACTACTGTCAAGTACGAAGCACAGAATTCAAGATCTTTTGTAATTGAGAGTTTTTAATTTTGAATTAACTAGCATTAAGTGTAGATATGTCAATTGTAGCCATTTAAAAAGAAATCTACAACACGGTGAATTGTGCAGAAAGTGCAGGTGTCTGAATACTTTCCCAAGCCACTGTATATCCATGAAGTAAACCTCCTTCTGTCTCATTATTTCCCAGCTTTGTGCAGGAAACTAACATCTGCCTCAGCCAGAACTAGTCTGACACACACACACACAAACACACTTGTATTTCTATCTTTGTGAGGACACTTATAGCCATAACGCATTCCCTAGCCCCTTACCCTAACCTTAACCATCAAAACTTCATGCCTAACCCCAACCTTTACCCTAATCCTAACCTAAATTACATTATAACCTGAACACTTACAATTATAACCTGAAAACATCTTATGAACCTTCAAACAGCCCTTTGGTGGTGTGTCAGAAGTTGAAGGCAAGCTAAAACATCCTCACTTTCTCAAAATGTCCTCACTCCAGTGGTATAAAACTCAAAATGGTCCTCAGCCGTACAAGTACACACAAACACTTTGTAGTCATACTACCTCAGTTAACAAGGTCTGTGTGAATCAAACAGCTCCCCGTTTTTCCTCACTTTAACATTAGCAGCTGGACTCTGTTAACATGACACAGTGAACTCTGGTTCGCCTGCTCTCTGGCCTCCATGTAAATGTTGCTGCTTTGACGCCATCGCTGTTGAGTATCCTTCACTGCTTTGTGTATTTAAATAACCCATACCTGTGGTTTGCAGGTTGTAGCTCATTAACTACAAATTAAGAACACTTTATGTAACTGCTGACCATTTTCCAGAAAGAGCTCATCAGCTTTCCTACCTTCAGGCAGCCCAGCAGGTTTCGTTTCATTTCAGTACACTGTTGAAAATCAGCTTGCAGGAACTTGAAACTTGCTTGAGATAGCCAAGAATGTATTGTTCATCATTCATGGTATCATTCATTCTAATCCAGTTTTATGTGTTATTTTGACTTTAAAGTTGGACTTCGAGCTCCAGTAGTAACATTTATGCCAGCCTTTTTGGGAACCAACTCGAAGATACCATTGTTTCTTAATAGGATGTATTTCATTTTAAAACAGGATGTGAGAGCAGGACATTAGGAATGTACAGGAAGTTTGATTTGAGGATGTGCAGAAGTGGAAGATAAATTAAAATATTCTTGCCACATGTTTCAGGTTTGGTTGCTTTTGTCTTCTTCCATCAGTTTAGTGCTTTAATTCAACTGGTTCCCGTCCACCTACTCTTTCATGATTCACAATCATGAAAGATGCAGCATCAAAGTTTTCTAGCTCAGTGTTGTGTTTGTAACAGTAATCATGCTAATGTCTCAAAATAGAAGTTCCTCCCTGGTGCTGTGATTTGTAAAATTAGCCCGAGATACAAAAAGAGAAAGCAAAAGAATGAGGGAGTGGGATCTGTGTGTGTGTGTGTGTGTGTGTGTGTGTGTGTGTGTGTGTGTGTGTGTGTGTGTGTGTGTGTGTGGAGCTTGCTTTCTCTGGTGTTTAAAGAAGAGATTGTGAGGCGTTGGTAGAAAGGCACAGTCCTTATGTAAAGGAGTTCAATGCAGCCAGTTGAAGAAAGGCTCTCATTGAAATTCATGGCATAGCACCTATAGCTCGAGACCAAGTGAGAGAGATTTCAATTGGGGGGGCGTTCTTATTAAAAACTGTGCCCATGCTGCTGTGTAAATTTTGGACGCAGAGACTCAGCTGCCGACTTCCAGAGAAAATTGAATCCGCCGACCGGGTTCATGAGAAAGTAGGTGCGTCACAAGCACGCATTAACCATGCACAAGGCACTCCGCATGACAAAGCAGTGATGTAACAGCTGCTATCATCCGGTCTGCAGCAGTAGCCAGTCGTCTTCTGTGAAGAGCAAGCTGTAACGAGTCAGAGCTGTTCCAGTGGTTTGATTTATTCTTTGAGGCTTTTTTTTAAAAAAAGGTTTGTGTTTTAGAAGAGGCCTTCTTTAGAAGTGGAGGTCTACATGGGTGGTTTTGTGCTAGTCACAGTTCGAACACTGACAAGCATGCACATGGTCATTATAGCAGGTATGAATACAAATACACACGACACACAACTGTCTCTTTATTCACTCTCATTCAGCTAGTTCTCTAAGCACTACGTGTGTAGCTTGTCTCTGGACTGGTCAAAAATCCTGCAAATACTTACAGCTCATGCATAGAGAGAAGAGTTTGTGTCCATAGCCACAGAACTGTGACACTGACGTCGACGGCATAGACTCAAGCACTTAAGCACTTTGAATTGAGTTGAAACTGTCTATTTGATGTACAGCAACCAAAAATATTTTCTGGATTCCTGGTTTTAGTACATCCCCTCTCTTTTAGTGTTTTATCTTATTTTATCTTTCTTTCTTCTGTTAAATCTGTTTTCCTTTCAATACTGCACCTCATAACTTTAAAGGGCTGTTTGAGAGTAAAGACTTTTAGGGTTCAGGTTCAAACTGGGTTCTGGTTAAGGCCAGGCATTCAGTTTTTTGTAAAGCACTTTGTGTTACAATGCTTTGTATGAAAAGTACTACACAAATAAAGTCTGATTGATTGATAAGTAAATGCAATTATTAAATGTATTTGTTGCCACTTATAGTGCTGGAGCATTTAAAATGGCATTATGGTTACTTGTTAACCCAGGAAGTGTTAATGTTATGATGGTAAGAGCTTACTAAAATCCAAATATATAGAACTAAACTCTTAATATGTTCTTTTCCATTTCTGTCTTGTTCTTCATGCTTCATTCTATACAATGACTAGACAATACAATGATGTGCATTTGTAGTGTTTGTATGGTTCCTTCACATGATTCAGTTTTTAAATGTTGCAACATCTTTTCTTCACTTAAAAGTCACTTTGCTTCAGAGTTGACTGTGAAACTGTGAAATCTCTCTTTGTCCCTGGTGACGATTAGGCTGAGAGAGACTGGCGTTCAACATCACCTCATTCCTCACCAGCCTCAGAGGAAACAGGGAGGAGAGCGACTGCGAGCCTCTAAATTATCCTACCCTTTATCTGTCTTTCACTTCATTCCTCTTTTCCCTTTTTTCTTTTTGTTTTTTACTGTCTCCGCTATACTTTGCCAGCCAGACTTTCGGGGCTTTGGGCTGTAACACCGCAAGAGTCGGATTCTAATAACACGGCTGTGATATACTTGGACCTCATCTGGTGTCAGAGCTCCTGAGAGAGATATGTGTGGAGAGGTGGATAAAGAAAGGCAGGGAGAGCGAAAGGCAAAGACAGACATGGGATAATAAAAGAGACAGAGTAGAGACTGTGCGAGAGACAGACTGTGTCCTGGGGGCTCTTACTGGGGCCATGAAGATGTGTCTCAGTGTTTTATCTGGACCTGCTGGGGCTCTCGGTGAGGAGCTTCAGTAGTCGTAAACCTGCTGACCTCCCTAGTCTAAACAAAAACTGCACAGTGGAGCTGGAAAGACCAAACATCAACCTTCTCTCCGCCTTTTCATAGCTAACTGAAGAATTGCAGTCAAAAGTGGACATAGGCACCGCGTTACTGTAAAGACTGTTTGCATTTTCTGACCTAAAAGGATTCAAATCAAAAGTACTTTACATTATACTCAAACAGTAGCTGGGGCTAGAGGGTTATTTCTAAGAAACATTTTACTTAAACCTTCCTTTTGTAAGGAAACAAAAATGTATACAAACTGAAACACCTTGATCAAGTGCAAGGAAAAAGGTTCACCATCGGCCTATACAAAACCCATACATTTACACTTAAAACCAATAACAATTGGAATACTACACCTAGGCAGGTATTGAACAGGGTCCAGTATGCTATTCAAGAAAGTGCGGTTAACCTAGCCTGGGATATACCCTGGACTTGGGGTAGAGGGAACCTGTTGTGGGTTTAAGGCACTTTCCACACAGAGCAGGTCAAGACCGTACTTGGTGGCAAGGAAAAACTCCCTTTTAAGAGGTAGAAATCTTGAACAGAACCTGGCTCAAGGTGGGCAGCTGTCTGCCTCAACTGGTTGGGTTTAGAGAGAGAGAGAGAGATTGAGAGGGAGGGTAGGGGGGCAAGAGGGGAGAAAAGAGAACAGGTTTCATGAAGACAGCAGGATTTAAAGTAATGAGAGGACAATAGCATGATTAGTAATAGGACTAATAGCAATACAAACAACAACAATAAAAGAACTAATGATGGTCAGACTAATAGTAGGAACAATAATAATAATTAATGAGATTATTATTATTATTACCAATAATAATAATCTCTTATTATTATTATGAGAAGAGAAGAGAAAAAGCACAAAACTACGGGAAAGGGAAGAAGTTTAGTTAGTAACGTGTTAATGGGATGTGAATGAGAACGGATAAAGAGAGAGAGGAGCTCAGTGCATGATGGGAAGTCCCCCGGCAGTCTGAGCCTATAGCAGCTTAACTAGTAGATGGTTCAAGCAAAGCCTGAGCCAGAACTAACTATATGCTTTATCAAAGAGGAAGGTTTTTAGCCTCCTCTTAAACATAGAGAGGGTGTCGGCCTCCCGGACCCAAACTGGTAAATGGTTCCACAGAAGAGGAGCCTCTAGGAACCACTAGTAGGCCTGCATTCTATGAGCGCAGAGTTCTTGTAGGGTAATAAATTAACAAGTTTCAGTTTTGTGAACCTGTGAACAGGACTGGTAGTTTTTAAGTACATCTAATATGTTGCTTATTAGTCGCATTTGCTTCTTTTTTTTTCATATGACCATGAATTTGGGGTCTCTGTCTGTCTGTGTATCAGCAGGTCAACACTGACATTAAGCTAAACAGAGCTCAACATCGGATTGGGGCTGATGTAGGGACCCATGTGGGTTATTCCGGCCTGACAAGTGAATGTGTCAGTGATCAGGGGCTTTGTGTTTCAGCCTCTCTACCTCGTCACTTTGGACACGAACCGTGGCCTCTGCTCTGTTTGCTGTTTTAGGCTCAGCTGTGCTGAGTGCTGGGCCTGTGTCCGTACTTCTCCCTCTGCTTCAGTTTATTTGACTTCTCCAGGGTTTAAACTGATTGTAGATACATTGCTTTCTTATGAGTTTAGTTTTCAAACAGGGTCAACGTATGCTTTGGCAAATCTTGAAAGTTTGTTTTACACTACACTAGCTGTTGTTCAGCTAGTTTTCTGGATTGTGCAGGGGTTGAATTTGACTGCTCATCAGTACCTGCTTACATTTCAGTTTAAATGAAATATATTGTCCGAAATTATATAATGTTTGAAAAGGGTTTGATCTTTTGTTAATCATGTAAATTCACAATTTCCCTTAAAGATCTGGCTCCTTTGATTTTGGACTTTGATGGAATGGTCCTGTTGGGAGTGGACAGCTAGAATGGTGGTGTTTAAGAAAGACCTTTTTGTGAAGGGGACTCTCTTGAGGGAATGGCCCCATAATGAGGTACTTGAAGTGCTCCTGGGCCCCATGAAGGGACATTATTCACCATGGGTACGGGGACGAGGGGGTCTTTGAACCAAGTCTACATGGAGTGTAGTGAGGGCACATTGATGCAAATCCTGAAATAATACTACAGAGTTCAGAAAAATGGCACTGAAACACAGCTGATCAGCATATGCTACTATCAATTATCACAAAAACTCAATGAGCAATCCTTCTTATTTGATGAAATTGCTTTTATGTGTATTCCCTTCCAGCGTATGTATTTGCTGAAAAAATCTTCTACATGATGCTTGGATTGGTTCAGAGAGACAATGCTGAACCACAGCGCCTTTACAGTCAAATACCATTATACAAAGAAAACATTCAGTGAGCACACATAGCATCTCACTAAATTTGTTATTTTTATAACAGGATATATGTAGACAATTCAGATCTGTATTGGGATTTTAATCTGCATAGCAATAAACACAGTGACAGAAACTAGACGGGCCACTTTTTAGCCTGGTGGCTAGGCTAGCCAATCTCTTAACCATCAGTCCTGGACCGAAGAGATACTTGGACAAGGCTGTCTCACCACCTTGCCTAAGCGTCTCCAACCACTATGCGACCCTGTCAGACAGCACTCCCGCCTACCCAGCTGACCCTCCTGCAGTTCCGGCTACCCCCCAGCGGTCCTGCTACCATCTGACCTGGACTCCTCACTGGCTACGTTCAATGCTACTGTCTCTTCTCCACCTGTCACTGACATGAACTGGGCAAGTTGTTGATCCATCATGGAACAGCCAAACAAATTACGGAAGGTTCTCCTCCTCCCGTCACAGGATGCTGAAGGATGCTGTGATCAGACAGTCTGGAGGTCTCCTTCACCCAGAGCCAGCAGAAGACCATTCTCCCAGGATGGAACCTGTCTCCACTTCACAGCATTTGTCTGTCCAGTCCACCCATCCACAGCTGTGATGTTGCCACACTTTATGGTCACTGAAAATGCCGTTTTGTTCTGTCAGCACTCAGTCTCCACCCCTCAGTCCTCTCCACTACTACACTGTTAGCCACCAATCCATAATCAAGATAAGACATATTCCCTCTGCGCTTGTTTCTTGCCTGATACTCCAATTTTAGAAATATAAAGACTCATTCAAAGTCATGAAGGAGTGCAAGTGCAGTGAATGGGAAATTTGACTGATAGTCATGAGGATCAAGGCAAGGGCCACAAGGCTGCCATCTCAGATCATGGGCCAGATACAAAATCTGTTTTGGGAGGAAAACTGCTTCTTTCTTCTTATCATTTTTTTGTGAGTGAAGACATCTGATTATGCTGATGTCTATCTACATGTACGCACTCCCTGACTAATTGTTTCAATTCTTCACAGAGCTCAGTGATATCTTTGGCCAGTTTCTCCCTCTCTACTCGTCCGGCTGGAAAGCACCAGACCTCCATCCCCCGCCTCTTTGCTTCCTCCCCAAACTCCTCTGCCCACTGATGAACATTTTTAACTCTTGCCTTGGAGGCATGGTGACCAGCCATGTCTGAGAAGAAGCCTCAGACCATTAACAGCTTTAAATTAGGACGCAATGTATAATTGGTGGTGAATAAGAAGAGGAAATGTGTCAGGATTTTAGTTTGCGAGAAAGTTGGCCTTCAGAAAGCTTTTAAAAAATTGTCTTGTAGCAATTAGAAAAAGGTAACGGTGCTTGGATGACTCAGACCCAAATGATGGTTGGATGGGCCATGGATGCACACAAACTGCTTTGGATTTTATGTTGCTTCTTACTTGGACTACGTCCAACGACCATCTCTGGTTGGGGTTACTAAAGACAATCTAATCAGTCTTGACTACAGCCTGGATTCTCGGGGGAAGTCCTATTAGACCTGCAGGGACTCCAAACTGACTTGACTAGTAATGAGCAGAATATTGTGGCAGTTACCCTCCCAAAAACAGAAAAGCCAGGCACAGAATTAAACTCAAATGACAAAATAAACACAGATTGCTACCCTCTGTCAACCTCAGCAGGGTCCACTCCCCAAGACATAAGATAGATGAACTTTAAGCAAAAGTTAACTACATGCATGAATTAAGAAATGCTCCATCCTGGTGTTCATGGAACCATGGCTTAACAGTCGCTTTGATGATCACACACTCTTTTATTGGCAGTTTTATTGACACCTTGTTACAAACAAGCTATTGGTAAACTACACAGCCATCATTTGTGAGAGTCTGTGTAAAAGCCTTCTTGGCTGTGTCACTCAATCCTTTTTATCTTCCAAGAGATTTTCCCCAGCTATTTTTTATTCTCATTTACATCCATCCCAACGCAAACAATGCCAGTGAACGCATCCTGAACACTGTAGATAGACTGGAACGGATTTCACCTGACTCCCCCCAATTTTATTTTTGGGAGATTTTAAACCACAGTTCCATGGAAAAATCTGTGTAATATATGTCAATGTGCCAAATGTTTTGACAAGATTCTTAACAAGCGCTATAGTTTTGTTCCAGGGGCCTACAAATCTCTGCCCCTCCTTCCTCTTGGAACTGCTGATCATAATCTAAGTCTCCTTGCACCTGAACACCGACCAGTTGCAGAGAGAACAGAGAAAGTGGTCAGCTCTCTAAAGGAAGGCACTGATGCACCAAGGTGGTGTTTTTAATGTTTAACCTGGAATGTTAAACCTTCTCAGGGAGATGTTTTTAACACCAGATCTCACTCTAAATCAATAGTAACATCTTTTCCTACATATCCTTCTTCTGACAATATCCATGACCTTTGGGTCACAAAAGACCTCAACACTATTCTCAACAATAAGCCTTCTACGTTTCCATCATAGTTAGTTTTGTAGCTTGGTCATTTTGAGATAAGACTCATAGAAAATGTGAATAGTCTAAGTTCAGGGGGCAAAAAAAAAACATAAAAACTCAAACCTGCTGGTGGCAGAAATCAAAAGATCACTAAAGTCAGTAGGCTTCATCCTTTGAAAGCTATGAACGTTTGTACATGGAAATCCATTAAATCGTGTTTGAAATATTTTGGTCTGGGCCAAAGCAGTGGACAAACTTCCTGACCGACTGACATTACCATCCCCATTGTTATTGCTCGAAGAAATGTTTATCTTTAGGCCCATACATAGTCTGAGCAGGACGAGCAAAGTCTAATTATTGTGATGCTATAGGAAGATGCATCATCATAAGGGGATGCTGGTTATGTTGCTGTTTGTGTTATGTGTGTCAAGGGTTTGTCTAGTGACAACAAAACAGTATTTTCTCAGGCAGCTCTTTACTGAGAGTGATGGTTTCCTAAATAAAACTTTGTGGGTTATTTCACCTTAGAGAATTCTATATTTGTATTTATGTTTGTTTTTTCCCCTCACTGGTTTGATATGGGTGGGGCTATTTTACAAGGTGGTATCACATATTCGCCAGTCAGGGGTTGTTTGAACACTTTGCTTTGTTTGTTTTGTTTGTTCAAATCTGATCAAGCCACACCTCACGGTCCTGATGAAGATTAGCTGAGATTTCAGGTGTTAAACTCTTTTAAAACTCTTGATAGTTCCTTATTTAGTCTTGAATGTTTGATGTTATAGAGAAATACTTCAAACCGAAGCCAGGTTTTCTTTCACTCGTGGTCGTATTTGTGCCATTGCAGATGTTGACTGGTCAGCTTAGTTCTCTTCTGTGTCTCATTGTCCCTCTGTCTCTGTCCTCTGCATAGATGGGATGAACTGCATGAACAAAGACCACGGCTGCGCCCACATCTGCAGAGAGGCTCCGGGGAAAGGCGGGGTGTCGTGCGAGTGCCGCCCCGGGTTTGAGCTGGCCAAAAACCAGAAAGACTGTACATGTATGTATTGCACTTGACCTCGATACTACCCCCACATCCCCACACTGACACACACACACTACTTTGATTTGATTTTTATTGAGTTACCGTTGTGATGAAGGTTCTAAACTGTTCCTAAACATCTGTAATAGCAATGGCAAACAAAGTTCCAGTGGGCTTTCAGAGTTAAAATATGAAGGTGGACTTCACCAAAATCAGTGAAGCGTTTCAGGCCAAGCTGAAGGTGTTGAAGGATTCAGTAGAGAGAATTCATGTCTCTAACTCCATCCCTCTTTTTCTTGAATTAAGGGCTGCTGTCTTTGAAAGGGGGGGAAATAAACTTTCAGTTACACTTTGTTTGGCAACACATCTTGTTCTCCTCTGAGGCGCTGAGAGTGTAAAAGATTGTGAAAGCCGCTGAAAGGCTCTAATGCACCCCCCGCCCTCCCCCCACCCAGCCCCCTCCCTACCGCTGTGGTAATATTTCATTAGCAGCAAGGAAGGGACCCAGTGCCGTGCCGGCTTGTTGAGCATGCGGCACAGGACAGTAGTAAACGAGTGACAAAAAAAACGACAATTCCCGGGTTAGAGATCTACAACTGCACAGAGTGTCGTCATTTTTGCTTTCCTCCTTCAACCTATGACAAATGTAAAGGCAAATAAGGAGGAAGTAAAAATATTGAACACATCACAGATGTCTCTCATTGTGAGTGTTTGACAGATCAGCTTTGTTTACGATGGCAAACTCTATCTCAGTTTGTGGCCTGTTGCACTTAGCTGGCAAGTTTGAGGGCCAGGGAACCGAAGTTGAAACCTGTTTTTTCTGGCGGATAAGGGCTAATGTTCCGGAGTTCTCCAAAAGGTCTCAAGAAAAGTTCTTCTTTCTGACTTTTTTCTCCCTTTTCTTTATCTCTCCGTCTTTCAGCGCATACTTTCTATTATTTTTTTTCTTTTTACCTTCCTGAAAAAAGAATTCAAAAACTTGTTTTCCAGAACCCTGAGAACCTTTTACAGAAACTTTACCTGCTTTTCAAACACAATAGCATAGACCTAATTTGGTTCCTGCCTCTGCTCTGGATTATGTTCAGATGCAATGTGCAATGTCAGATGTTTTTTTTTTTATTTTTTTAATTAATGAGGTGCTACATTTATTAACAGCACGAGGAGATTTGAGTGATGAACATACAATGCACACAGCTTTCACACCAGAGACCAGGGTTCACATCCACAGTCTGTGGGCTAGACTGTGGGCAGACGGTGGTTAGGTTAGAAAAAAACATGTTGTGTCAGAAGTCACTGTGAACTTTGTATTCAACCACACCGGGATCTTTCCTGAACCTTAACCAAGTGCTGTGAGAGTCTGAACAGAGCCATCCATCCATCCGTTCTCTATACCGCTTAACCTCTAAAAGGTCACGGGGGGCTGGCTGGAGCCAATCCCAACCATCCATCACAAGGCTGACATACCCAGAGGGAACCCACGCTAGCTCGAAGGAGAACATGCAAACTCCACACAGAAAAGCCCAGGCCAACGGATTTGAACCCAGAACCTTCTTGCTTTGAGGGGACAGTGCTAATCACTGTGTGACCTAGAACAGACCCATGAAACAGTTTAACAATGTTGGAGTCACTACAGGTGGATGTTGTGCTGCAAGATCACATATTTTAGGGGGAAACAAACACATCTGTGAGCAGTTTACTGAAATGCTCAGTATCAACGTATTTGCGACTTGCCAAAGACGTTTAACCAAATCGCTTTTCTCAGATGAGTCCAGTCTCACATGTGACAGTTTTGTGCGTCCTCCATCCACCGCAACCACCTCTTGATGACTCCGCAGCTGTTAATAAATGTAGCACTTCATTCATTGCCTCTGAACATAATCCAGTCAGCGACTGTTTCTTGCAAAAAATATTTACTGTTGCAGTTTGGTTGTATAGAAATGTAATTTCTAGAAGAGAGTTGCTTTTTTTCCTTGTCTCTTGTTTCTGTAACTGTCATTGTTTATCTTGGCCTCTCTTATCTTATATAGCTATTGTAGCTAATTAATTAGCTAGCGTTAAAATGTCGTTTAAGTTACTCAAATGTGTTTGTTATCTTCAGTGACGTGTAACTATGGAAACGGGGGCTGTCAGCACACATGTGATGACACGGACACAGGGCCAGTGTGCGGCTGCCATCAGAAATACGCCCTGCACTCAGACAGCAAGACCTGCATCGGTAAGTGACAACCACAACGGCTTTTCCCAGGTTAACACACACAAACATAGCCTGATGCTGTCATAGCTGTTTGAGTGTAACATCTGCTGTATGATAGAAGGCGGTGAGAGGACAACGCTTCTGCAGCATCATCACCGTGACTAGCGTGGCACTTATTTTTGATATACAGTCAATTGACACTATCCACAATAAATGCAAATGAGGCTTACTTTGGAAAAGTTCTGTGCAAAGTTCTGTGCTGTAACAAAATGCTAACGTTTCATGCAAGACTATATTTAGCATCTGACCTGAATTAGTAGTGTAAACATGGAAACATGGATTTCAAAAGGGAAAAAAATACATTTGCATGATTAATTAGGACTAATTTCAATTCTGGACAAGATGAAATCAAATCAGAAATGAATTCAGCGTTAGCATGAACCCATGTTTTCCCTTTCCCTGAGAGTCTCTTCTCAGTCTCAACATCTCTGCCACATAAGCATCTATGTCTCGGACAGGGCAGTTTTATGTTTGGCATATCAGTGTTGATAATCCATGGAGTGCAGAAAGGTATTAAGGTACAGATCATTTGTGCACACAAATTTGTAATTTGTACCCTTAAATTAATAATTATTGTGCAGGAATTTTGTTCACTTAAACTACTGTACTTGTTCAAATACAGGATGACTGTTTGACAGATTTTCTGCTTGGTTCATTTCTGCAGTAAAGATGTCGGGAGATAAAATGAACTCACTTTCACCGGTGAATTTATTCGCTTCATGGCAACAAAACGCACCATAACGTTACAGAAACTCCTGAAGGTTAAGACGAAGAAGATAAAACTCATTTTTAAGAAGAGCTTTTATTTATTTATTTTTTTATGTTCTTTTACTTTTTGTGTTAGAAAAAAACACAAAAAACTTATTTTCATGGGGTTCAACTACGAGCAACAAAAGGGGAGGTTTGTCTGGAGGTAAGGTGAAGGCGAAATCCAAACCAAACCTCCTACAATTTATGGGTAAATTAAAATTTGGTGTTCACTGCAGTTCAGTTCAGGAAGAAATTCCTGAAGCAGCAGTCACTTGAAGTTCAGAATTTGCTTTGACTCCCCTGCTGCCAGAATTTCTAACCCTGGTGGGATGACCAGGTCCAATTTATGAACTGCTTGGGAGTCCATGTAACTGCTGTTTACCAAAGAAAACAAAGTGTAATTGTGATTTAACACTTATGCTACATGTCACCTGGTGAGATTACAACCACCTAGAGGACATGTGGTCGTCTCATCTTTGACAGTGAACTGAGTACCATCATAGAACGGCGCCATAACTGTTGATCACTCACAATTATCTGATGTCATTTTTGATGTTGCTTTCTGCTGTATTCCAACACTGGAACTCTCTCTCTTTCTCTATGTCTCTGTCTGTGTCCTCCTCTGTCCTTCTCTCTGTCAGCGCTCAAGAGCAGATTGCCGGCCTGCTTCTTAGCAGCGCTGGGCGGGGTGGGGGTGGGGGGTTTGACTGCCCGTAACCCTTTTTTCTTTCCAGCTTCTCAGAAGACGTGAAACACTGCATCAAGGGAAAAAAAACGGCGAGGAGGAAGGGCGAACGAGAGAGAGAGGGAACCCTCTTCTCACTCTTTTCCTTAACGTCTTGTGTCTTTTCTCTCTCTCTCTCTCTCTCTCTCTCTCTACGTCCGTCTCTCTTGATGAGAGGAAGGACCCCTGAGTCTGTTGGTCCAAGACTCCCAACTGCTAAGTGGGCCAACCTTTAACGCCCCCCCACACCCCGCTCCCTCTCTTACCCTTTCTATATAGCACTGCCCCACTGCTCCCCCTCCCCACCCAACCTTGCAACTCTTCCTCCTCCTGCTTTCTGGTGATAGTACCTGATTGCCTGTCTTGTCTGAGCATCTATGTTAAAACCAAATCAGGTGGAAATAAGGATTAGTCCTCAGTGCACAAGAGGAAAGAGAGACTCTATGTGTGGGTGGGTATGGGGGTGTGTGTGTGTGTGTGTGTGTGGTGGGGCGAAGGAGGGGGGGCACATCTCAATTGCAGACATCTCAATTGCAGCCTGATCTTAGGTGAAGCTCCCACCAGCTCCCACGAAAGCAAACCTAACCTAACCTAACCTCCTCCTCACCCTCCTCCTCCTCCAGCTCTTTCACCATCTCCTCATCCTCCACCTTCTCATAAGTCCCAGACCCCCCACCCCAAAAGACAGAAAACCCGTTCATTGACAGCCCAAACCTGCCCGACCCAACAACACCAAAATGACCTCCATGCGCCTCTGCTCTGCTCTCTCTTGCTCCGGTACACCTTTGCAACTGCTCGTCTTTCCTCACCCTCATGACATCTCATTCCTTACTGCATGTGTCGATGTGTCACGTGTGCTGCATCGCCCCGTCTGTCCCCACCACCGCCTCTTTCTCTAACCCGCCTGCCCAGCTGCATGGACATGAAGAGCCTGAACTACATTTGTATGACTTCCTTTTCCTGTTTATTTTATTTTATTTTTTTTTCCTTTTATGAATCGAAGACCATTTTTATTGTCGTCGTTGTTTTTAGCAACTCTGGTCCTTCTGTTTGATTCCAGTGCATTGTTTTTTGTTTTTTATTATTCTAGTAGTGTAGAGTGGTTTAACCCCCCCTCCCTGCCAATCCCAAAACCCCAACCCCACTCATCGTCGTCCTGCGTAGGTCTGGGTCTCTTAAAACGCTCCCCTCTCTGTGGGCCTCCAACCTCCGCTTCGTCCCGTAGTAGACTCTTTAGGAGCGAGTGGCTGGGACTTCTTTTCTTCCCACCTCTTCTGAACCTGTCTTACACATCCACCTCTCTCTCTTTCTCTCTCACATACATACACACATTTTATCTCCCTTGCTGACCGTTTTTTTCACACGCTCGAGCAAGCAGACGCTTGAAAGCGCACACACACACTGGTATGCACAGGCTCTTGATTCAACAGTCCAGCACAGACACACACATTTCACCCATTAGTCGAGCACCAAAAAGGCCTCCATTCATCCCTGAGTGCACTTCGTAGAGTCCTCCACTTTGTCCATGAACTGCTTGAGAGGAGAGGAAGAAAAATAGCAGAGGGCTTGGGTGGGTGTGGGTGGAAGGGGGGGGGGTGCACCAGGGAGTGGAAGGGATGTTAATTACCCCCCAATATCCAGCCACCGCCCTCCCCGCCGCCTTACACCTCCCACCATCCAACAGGAGTGTGTACATCAAAGGCCAGTCCAGTGGCATCTATTCAGGGAGATGCTCATTCAGGCCCCTAATGACTCAGGGCCAGAGAGAAAGGCACCATCCCCAGCACCACAGCACACATCACACACACATTGCCATCTTAACAGCCATCTCATCCCCTTTCTCCGCCACGCAAGAACCCCCCCCCCCCCCCTCCCGCCCCCCAACCTTACCCCAACCTTACCCCAACCTGCCCCTCCCCAGCTTTGGGAATGTATTTCTTCCAGCGTTGACTGTTAAAGCCAGTTGTGATGTGTTCCATAGACAAACAGGCAACCAGCGCTGCCCCCAGACTACCTCCTCCTGCTTTTTTGTCCTTTTTTTTATTTCTCTGCACGGCCCCCCGACCCCCTCCTCCCCACACTCTCCCTTCAAAAACCCCATTTCTCAGCGTGTGCACTCCTCCTTCCTTCATATACCTCCTCTCCCATTGTGGGCCATGATGGGACTGATTTTGTCTTTCTTTTCGTTCTTCCCTCTCTCTCTCTCTCTCTTTTCCCATGTTTCCTCTCAATCATCTTGTCATCACTCCGTTCCTCAAGCTCAAGCCTGAACCCTCTCCCCACACACCTCTACCTGCACCACCCTCTCTCCTCTTTCCTGTCACCCACTTCTTCTTTGCTTTCCATCTCCACACCCACATTTGCGGCTGCTCGTCTGGGAAATGTTGGACACGTATCTTAAACTTCCTCCCTCCCTCTCTTTCTTGTTGTCCTCCTCCACCCCTAACGGCAGGGAATCATTGCTGACAAAGCCTGGCCATTTGATATGGAAGAAACAGAAACTCCATCGGCAACAACAGCAACGTCAACATCAGAACTAAAATCCCTCAAAACGTTCACCCCTAACATATTCCTTTCCCAACACCCCGTACCCCTATCATTTTATTTATTTAACCTTTTTCATATGTAAGCCCTGAACCTTCTCCCGTCTCCTTCTCTACCTACCCACTTGCCTACCAACTGCTTCATTTTAAAAGCTATACACTGATACATTTTCATTTTTATTTCGTTTTGTTCTTTTGATTTCTTCTGGGGGATTTATCATTGTTTGGGGATTAACACTCTAACAGGGATTTTGGCGCTTCTTCATCGCTTCTTTGCTTCTTGGCTTTGGTTTTTTTTGTTTTTTTTTTTTTGCTCAAACGCCAAGAGGGGCTGAAGGTCTGGTCATTTGGGCTTCTCATTAACCTGCTGCTCACTGTTTGTCCCCTTGTCACTTGTGTTTTAGAGAAAGATGAGGCTGCAATTGAGAGCTCTGAATTCAATGCCACGTCAGTAGCTGATGTGGACAAGCGGGTGAAACGGCGGCTACTTATGGGTAACTCTTTTCTTCCTCTTTCTATGTGTTGCCATGGCGCTTGTGCTTGTATCCCCGACTCTACTCCTCTCTTCGTTCCTCCTTGTCCTCCTCTCTCTGTCTTTTATTTTGTTAATTTTCGTTTTTTTTGTAAACCTTTGGTGCCCACTGTGTCTACTACCACAGTCACATTTTTGTTCCAACTGTATCTAACGTGATGAAAACGCAGTAAAAGAGGTCACTGTTTCCCTTTAAACCCTTCCTACCCGGTTATACTTACTGAAATTTCTGGATGGCTCTAAGGTTTCCTAATCCTCAACTAACCTTTTTCTACTCCAGTTACACCTTACTCCGAATGTTTTGCTCTTATTTTTGATTACCCACGTTACAAAACAGGATACCATTACAAGCAGGGCAAAACCCTTGAAAGCACTCATAAACACTTGCCCCACATTTACAGAACCACACCATAAAGGTTTTGTACTGTACTTGGCAGAATATTCTCAAAATCATAATCCTCAGTAGCTCCAGTAAAGGCAAAGAAAGAAACAAGAGTCCTATGAGATCCCATGGTACTGGTGAACCCATCTCCAACATTCCAGCGCTTTCTACTGAGTGAAACACTTGCTAGGCTATCAAGGTTAAAGTCAAGAGACTGGACTACTCTATGACCAAATGGATGTTTTTTCACGACCTTGCAAGAGTTTGCAAGACCTCAAATGATACGTCAGAGATTTTTATCATCAGATGTGTCTTTTATTACTGTACATCAGTGTCTGTTCTTTTGGTGGGATGATTGCAAGATTAAAATAGTACTGATGATACTTTTGTCCCTGTGGGCTGCAAAAATCACCTTCAGGAATTCCTGATACTGCTCAAACTAGATCCAATCTGCTTTTAAGGTCATCTTTAGGTGTTATTCAAATGTCAAGAGAGAGCTATTCGTGAAAATTAGAGGATCAATGACTTCTACTTGAGGCCTTGGTTTGGTTTCTGAAGGACTTCACCCTGCTACTTTTTGCTCTTGGACCTTCAAATGTCTTTCAATGAATTAATGAATCTTTTTGTTGTGACTTACACATGACAAAAAGGGCAATTTAGTTAAAATTAAAGTGCTTTTTTTTTCAAAGCACCACTTTCATCCTCTGCTGTCCTCTGAATTTAACCTTTCTTTTTAACCTTTTCTTGTACAGAAATCCATCCTGGTATTGGTAACCCAAATCAATGTGCTGCCCAATCCGTAATGTATTAAACCATGTTACATATTTATACTCATAAGTTTCATTTCAGTTGGTTCTGGCCAGTGCTGCTTGGAGGAAGAGTGGAGAATTTTTAGTTTTAGGGATGCTTCCTTGTCCTTCTTCTACCTCTCTGTTTTTCCCTCTTCCTTCAATTAATTCATTTAACTTAATATTTTATTTCTCCTCACCGACTAAAATATGCTTCACCCCCTGTTGTACCAGCATGTCACCTGTCCTGATGGCGTTCCACTTGTAACCCCGTTGTGGATTGTGCGTCATTTATATCCCACTGGGATTATAGTTATTATTATTAATCTCTGTATGGAGGCTTTCAACAGCTGTTGTGACATTTCAGACTTAAACCTGGTCTAAGGTATGAAAGGCTCTGTGGACACTTTGGCAACCAGATGCCCTTCATTCCAATGTACTGTAATTTGCTTCTGAATGATTTTATGTCCAGCTGGTTGACAACAAATCTTCCACACTTCACCTCAGATATCTGCACAGACATAAACATTATCCATTAATGGAATAAGGTTCACAACAAAATTAAAATCATTCACTTGTCAGTCAAAACTCTATTGGCTTAACCTTTGAAACAGCAAGTTGGACTGGTATCTAGCTTGGGGAAATCCAGCAGAATTCCATGAGAGATGCTATACACTTCAGTTAATAATAAAAGCATACAATTAAGAACTACTGTGACTACAAGTTTTAGAAGTGTCAAAGAATTTTGAAATTGACTGACATGGATAAACACTAACTCTTGATGGCAGGAATTTTCTGTGCGGCATGTTCTCCCCATGCTAGCATGGGTTCTGCCGGGTACTCTGGGTCACCTTGTAATAGACTGACCACCTGTTCAGAATGTACTCTGCCTCTTGCCCAGTGTCAGCTAAGATTGGCTCCACCTCCCCTTCCCTGACCTTTGAAAGAATAAGTTGTACAGATAATGAATGGATGGATATTTGAGTCAGTTCAAACATGTACATAAACAATAGCCCACTTCCAGTAGACATTTGAGACTGCTGACTTGAATGGGAAAGTGGTCTCAGACGTTTTGGACCCCACTGTATGTGCCTCCATCACGTCTGTGTGCATGGGGGAACATGTGTGCATGCGTGTGGTTGCTGAGAGCAGGGGCCACCCCAGAGCTGCACCAGCACAGCACAGACAAAATGCTGATCAAGACAGAACGAAACTTGCAGCTGGGGCTGTAATGAAAAGGTGCTGCTGAGAGAAGGACAAGGCTACAGAAAAAGAGAGGGGCCAAGGTGGAAAGAAAAAGACAGAGTAGAGGAGGGAGCATGGGTGACTTGATGAAAAGTCAATCATGATGTTGAGATTGAATGAAAAGCTAAACCAGGAGCCAGATGCTGGACACACTTGAGAAATGTGTCAAAAGAGAGGCCCAGTGGCTGTGGCCCTGGATTCCACATAAGACATCACCTCAGGACAGATGGAGCTAAACTGAGGTGTGTGTGTAGATATATCCACATAGCGTGATTACAGGCCAGAGCTGTGCTTTCTGACAGCTGATTTAGGTACCCATCATGGTGCAGTGGGGATCTTGTTGAGGCCTGAGAGGCAATCGTGCCCTTCTAACCTTTCTTATAACGGTGCAGCAGTTCCTGTTACTTGGCACGATGCTTTAGTTTACGCGGTGCCCACAGTTTTTTGCGGGCTTTAATCAATAGAACATGTGTCCTCCTCTCACAGAGGGAACGATTTGCAGCAGTCAGCATTTCCATGTGAGGGAGTGTGAGGGACATGTGTATACTTACTGTCTTCCCTTTCATTCCTCTGCCCCCTCGCTGACATGTTGTGATCCCTACAGAAGAAGCTGCTGTGCTTGTTCAGTCTGCAAGAGGAGAGTTGGATTCAGTTGCTTTCATCTTGTTCGTCTCCTCTCACCTCAATTCCTCTTACAGATCATGAATGTTTTACAGAGAAGGATCTGGGTTCATTGGCCGGGGTTTTTATGTGTGGAGTTTGCATGTTCTGTCCTGTGCTAGCATGGGCTCCCTCCAAGTACTCTGGCTTCCTCCCACAGTCCAAAGACATGAACATTATTTTAATTGGCGACTCTAAATTATCCATAGGAGTGAATGTCAGCAAGAATAGTTATTTGCCTCTATATGTCAGTCCTGTGATAGACTGGCGAACTGTTTAGGGTGTACCCCAGCTTTCGCCAATGTCAGCTAGGATTTGCTACAGCTCTCCGTGACCCTTAAGAGGATGGCCATCCATACAACCATGTCCATCCATACAACCGTTGGTTGTTTAGATGTACAACAATAAATGATGCTAACAACGGAATGAGGTTCCTTACAAATTGAGCCCAACAGTTGAAGTTATTTAATGATCTGGGTGAATAAAAACGAATAAACATGATTCATAACTGATCTGAATTCATACATCAACCACAAAGTATCTGACCAGCCTCTGTTATCCCGATGGCACGAAAACACAGTAGTGTGTAGAGTAATAGGCTAATTTTTTTTTTTTTTTACTAAGGTGTTCCAACATTAATCCTGGGTGGAGGTGGGAGGTTATGCGCTTATGTGCTGGACTGTGTCTCAACCCTCAAGACACTAGTAGAACTTAGTGAACAGCACCAAATTTCAATCCTCTAACAGCACAAAAACCTAATCCATCATTGCTGATTCCAGTCATCATTGAGAGAAGCTCCATGCAGAAACAATGCCCCCCCCCCCCCACCCCAACCCCTGACACACACACTCACTCAAACCAGGCTAGAACAGAAATATGCATGGTTAGACAGAGGTTGTAGAGGCTTGGTGACAGGGCTGTAGGGGTATGGGGAGAAGGGCGGGGGGTTGTCCAACACATCAATCATGCCCCAGCGGTGTGTCTGCGTTCCCGCACTCAGCCTGGCCTGGGGCTGGATGTTGTCCTGGAGAAAGAGGAGGCTTTGAGTAGGACTGTGTTCACCCTCAACTAATGATAGGGCACTACTGTACTCAGTATAAATCACTCTGACCCATAAACACTACCCTCACATGCATCAAGCCTACTCACATGCACCTTTAGCGCTCACACAGACCTACACCTGTGCAGACATGTAGATCTTAACACAATACACGTTCTCACACACACTCTTGAAAGAGCTGGGGAGTACAGAGGGGGATGGTATTCTGATGTCATACCCTACCGGGCCAATCAGACAGGCTGTCCTGATGATAAAGTATACCTCCTTCCGGCCAACACTACAGCATCTTAGAAACCTCCTGTCCATTTTAAACAGTTTGAAATTTGAAGAGAGTTTAGCTATGTGTCCTCAGAGCTTCTCCAAAGAGAGAGCCAGACAAAGAAAGAGTTTGATGAAGTCGTGAGGTTGTTGCTGTTGTTTGAACACAAACAAACATACAAATACCTTCCTGTTTCTCGATGTAGAAAACACCAACTATCTTGGCCCTGATGCCTTTGTGACTATGCATTCTAAAAGGGCATTATAGTAATGCCTTGACCTCAAGATGTGCATGTGCTAGCCCTAAAGGGCTTTAACTTTTTTTCCCTCTTCCCCTCCCTCAGGCTCACAATCTCGTGGCTTTTTAATGAAATGGGAAAAGTCACCAGAAAGATTGGGAACATCCTCTTATTTCATGATTTACATGTTGTTCTTCTGTTTCTTTGATGATGTTATGTAAGGAATTTCACCATTGGCCCTCTTGTTGGCCATTACAAGCTCAAAGTAGAAATGTTTTCACACCTACTTGTTCCTGTACTATTCACACAACACCCAAACTTGGGACTTTGGTTTTTATAAATCTGGAAAGTCAAACCCCCCAAAAGTAGAATGGTTACTAAGTGAAACCTCCTTATTAGGTGTAGATTTATTAAATCCCTTTCAACAAACACAAGTCAACATCAGATTTCAGCCTCTTCAGCACTTCTCGAGGCCTGTTTGGGGGGGTGGATGCTTGGGGGCGGGGGGCACGAGTGTGTGCCGAGCTTTGCTAAAGCAACAGCAGCAGAGCAGGTGAGCTAGAGTTACCATGAGCTCGTGTTTGTTTTAGGATCAGCTTGGGGGCGATACTCACAAGTCCGAGCAAACCTTATCCGCAAGCCTTACTCTGCTCCGAGAGCGTTCTGGGACTCCCGGCACCATGCACTAACGTTTTATTTTTCTTTCTACTTACCTTAATCCTACCTTTTTTTTAAATTATTTGTGTTAACTGATTTCTTGTCACTTTTGGAAACAGGACCGACCTCTGGGCCAAAGAGTTCTGCACCCTCCTTTATCATCTCAGTTTTTGTCTTGTATTGATACACTGCTGTGAATGACAAAGAGGTCCTGATTGGGACTTTCTGTATGTATGAACGTTGTATTTATCTCTATATAAAAACTGTCCCTACTCATGAAAACTGGGGTGTTGTGATTTAGTTTCCTCATCTGTGTGTTGACAAAGCTACATGAAAAAAACACAAGAATGCATTCAATTCTCATGTGCTGTTTGATTGTGTATTCTACTGCATGAAGCTTTGTCTTAACCCACATCACCTTCAATGTCTATAGTTTCTTTTTCATGATATTTCAGAAGCAGGGGTCACATGTTAACACCCCCCTTCTTCTGTCTTTCTCTTTTTCCCCAACTTTTTGCTGCCATCTATAGAGACCTGCGCTGTGAACAATGGCGGCTGCGACCGGACGTGTAAAGACACGGCCACAGGGGTGCGCTGCAGCTGTCCCGTGGGATTTACCCTGCAGCCTGACGGCAAAACCTGTAAAGGTTGGTAAATACGCAAAAGTGTGTGAATATACTTGTGTGCAGGCCAGCAAACCTGCCATGAGGGTCGATGATGGTCCTGTTCACTGAGCACTTTGCATGCATGCACAGGTGGCCTCATCCGCCTGAGCTTGCGTATGACGGGCATCTGAGTGATCCTGAGCCAAACATGACCCTCCTCCATCCACTTCACTTCCAAATGCATGGAGCTCCGGTCGCGGTCACTGCCACTGCAGCCGCTGCTGCTTGTTTGTTGTTGATTTTGCCACTGAGCATTTCTCCACTTCCGACAGCCCCGCCGCTGACGTCAACGATGGAGGTCTGAAGAGAAGGCTGCTGAAGCGTGGGCCTAAACATCCCAAACAGATTATTACAGGGTTTTTGGCTTTCCTCTAAACAAACAGTCTCGCTGAATGAGGTTGACCCGTGGGTTCAAGCTGAGTCAAATACCAGTCTTTACAGTCTGCAGTACTTTATTCTCCCCAGGGCTTGACAAGGCCACAGTGAGAGGGCTGTGAGTAGGCAGGAGACGGGATTCAGTTTTGGAGTTTGGTTACGTGTCCACGAGTTGAGTGACAGCTTTTCTGAAAAGGATATGGAAAATATGGATTAGTGTTTCTTTTAGTTGACAGTATTCTTACTAGTGGGCAGTACGGTTTTGGTGGTGGTGCAGGAAGAAGGTTCTGGGTTCAAATCTGCTTGAAACTGTGCATCAGATCACGAGTCTGTTGTCATGAAGGTTCGAGGTTTGAATCTGCTGGCCAGGGCTTTTCTGTGCTCCTTAAGAGGATACATGGGGGCGGGAGGATTCTTACCAGTCCTTCCCGAATCCTTTAGCAATTCCAAATAAAGCTACTTTTATACTGTACAATTGATGTGGTATTGTTAGTGAGGTGGATGGACCAGCGGGGACACTCCACCCCGCATGCAACAAGTGTGTCGTCATAGCAACAAGGTGCAGGTCATGTGACAGTGACATGACATGTTTGCATGTCAGGATCCTGGGCGCCTTGCGTGGTGTGATGTTAGTGTGCTTCTTATAAATTGTATAATACTGTCTGTGTGAATGAGTGTTTGTGTGTCCTGGAGCATGTGTGTTTGTGAAATGAGTGTCAGGCAGTTTGAGAATGTGGCATGTAGGTGTGTGAAACCCTGGAGCCGGAGCTGTCTCTCAGGCCTCAGACGACGAGCTGACAAACTTTGGATGTTTGAACAGTGAGGCCCATGCTAGCCACTGTCTCTCTCTCACTCTCTTTGTCTATCTCCCCCATACATACAATGACAAACACACACTGACACAGACAGCACCATCCAGATGCAGCTACAGTAAATACAGCAGTCCACCCGTAAATGCAAATCAGTCAGCTCCTAATTTGAAGCACTTGAATACAATGCAATTAACATAATTGCATTTGATTTTTGCATTAGATTAACATATTAATGAAGTGTGATCACATACATCACAAACATACTTAAAGTGTAATTTACTCTTGAGTAGTAGGAATTGAAAAATTCTTTTCACTTACATTGGACATCGAGGAACAAGTCCTCTCAGTCAAATTCATGTAATACACTTTAGAAGGACATCAGAAGTGTTTTCTGATAATTTGTCTCGGGTCAGTGTTGAGAAGTGAATCAGTTTTATGACGTCCCCTGCTCTGTGGTTACGGTTCAGACAAGAAAAACGGGAAAAGATAATGTTAATGTTAGATAATGTTATGGTTACAACATTAACCACAGGGTTGAAGTTAGGGAATGATCTTGGGAACAGTTAAAAGAAACCAGTAGGAGGTCTATGTTCTTCCCTTTGTGGACTTTGTCGCTCTACAACAGTGCCACCTGATTTCATCACACGCCCTACAGATGTCGAGGCTTTGACACTTGAACATTATGTGATATCATTTTGGGTCTTGGTAGGACAATCTCAGATATAGTAAGTACTGGATCTGGTCCATGTCAAAAGTGGAAATCAGTCGAAACACGTGTCAGCCATCCAAACTATTTGGTTCACCTGACAGGCATACTGCATGCTGGAAGAACATCTTGTCTGCCGCCCCAGTGTCAAGTTCAAGCCGAGCAGCTTGTGTGAACACTTCCATCCTGTCTCTCCCCAGGTGATTTGTGGTCCTGACAGAACCCAGCATTTACAGCAGTGGAAAAATGAAAATGGCCTGAGTTGAGTGGGGAAGATGGATAGGCGCACAGTCCAGCTGTGCCCCGCCCACATAATTTGGCTATGGATCAGTCCCTGGGGCTTCATAAATCCCTGAGCTGGGGATCAGTGCTGAGGGGGAGCTGAGAGACACAGAGCAGGCGGTGCTCATCGATCAGTATCTATCACCTGGGCACCAAGCAGGAAAATATACACTCACACACACGGATGCAAACTAGGGACTGACACCTTGCAACAATTACTACTGCTATGTACAACTTAGCTAGGCCCAGACCATCCTTTGAAGGTCTTATGGGTTGTAGAAAAAATGGCCATAGTGTCCACTGGCCATATGTCCCATATGAGAGGAGCTTTTAAAACCTATGAGTTAGCTTTGTCACCTAACAGCAAGAAGGCTCTGGGTTTGGCAGCTGGGGCTTTTCTGCATGGAGTTTGCATGTTTTCTCCCATGCTAGCATGGGTTTACGCTGGGTACTCCAGCTTCCTCCCACAGTCCAAAGACACGCAGATTAAGTTCAATGGCAACTCTAAATTGTCCATAGGTGTTAATGTGAGCATGAATGGTTGTTTGTCTCTATGTGTCAGCCCTGTGATAGACTGGTGACTTGTTCAGGGTGTACCAGATTCTTACCAGTCCTTCCTGAATTGTGTAGCCATTCCAAACAAAACTACTTTTACACCGGAGTGTGGACACTTCATCCCAGTTGCTTCCCCACCTCTCCCCATGACCCATGACCATTAAAAGGATGAATGATATGGATAATGGATGGATTTGAGTGAGCCAGTGATCAAACACACCCACATCTGGAAGTGTTGGATCCTGGGCAACCACACTGTTTTTGTTTCCCTGCCTTCCTTTGGTAAAATGTATACTATATAGCTTTAAAGGGCCAGTTCACCCAAACTGCCCATAAAAAGCCACATACATATTTTTTTCTCTTATTGCTTATAGTATCTAGCCAAGCAGATAGTTTTGGTCTTACTTGGCCCAGTTTTGAGATATCCATCTCTAGAGATAAGTGAGAAAATATTTTTAATTTTAGATTTTTGTAGTTTGGGTAAACCGACCCTTTAAAATACAGTCCACATATTTCTTGGAGCTAGCATCTGGTGGCAGCTAATATTTTCTGTTTGACAGTTAGCAGTAAGGAGAAGACAGAAAATGAGAGGATTGGGAGATGAGGGATGAAATGCAAGAAAGGTCCCTGATTGGACCTGAAGGGATGTTGCAGTAAATGGTCAGTATCTAAAGTGTACTTACATGGAGAAAGTTTCAATGAATGTCTTTGGACTGTTGGAGAGAGCACCTGGAGAAAGCTGCCAATGCATTCAAACTCATCAGAGAAGCTATTTCTTTTCACGCAACCAGAGCTAGATGTGAAATTTCCATCTCCTCTCCCTGTCAGAGGGAGTTTATTCTTTAGTCCTTCCTTTATTGGCGCCTCAGCGGTATTCAGTTAATTCCATGAGGCCTCCTGTAACCTTGGCAACAGCATGCACAAGTTGTGGTGGCTGTCTGAGAGATAGCTAATCAATATCTCCTGCTGAAGCCTATACGTGTGTGTATATGTGTATTCGTGGGGGGGTGTGTGTTGACTCCGGTGACATATAGTAATCACAGTCATGGTAGCAGTGTTATTGTGGTGCACAGACAGAGTATAATTGCCGCTATTTAGCTGTTTACAGAACATAATAGTTAGTGGCAAGATAAGTGCCGTGCTGTGAGGTGGTCTCATCTAATGTGCTGCTAAATTACTTGATAGAGACAGACAGCTCTGTCTCCACCTCTCCATCTCTGTCTTCCTGTCCATGTTGCTCTAAAGCCAAAAGGGATGTACCCTGTCGTGCCTGTCTAACATAATCATTTCAATATAAACTATGTAGGGCATGTTTAAAAACCCACCAGTCTGATAAATGCCCTTTCATCTGTACTGACAGATGAGGTGGTTCAGCCTCTTGTGATGACAGACGCGCCAACCCAAGGAGGTGTTTCATCACGGGGCTCTCATGCTGACAGCTGAGTGTGTGTGTGAGAGAGAGAGGGAACTGAATTTGTCTTCCCAAAAGGTTTACAAAGGCAACTGCACTTGCTTGAGGTTCTTGGAAGGGTTTCGCCTCTCGTTCGAAGGTCTTCTAAATGACTGGTGGGGAACCTGGGGTACCCTAATGACTCATGTGATGGCAGGGCAGGACAACGACTCACATGTGACTCACATGTGACCTCAACAACTCGAAAGGTGTTAACGACCCTGCAAGGTAAATACCTGGCTTCCCCACGAGTCATTTAGAACTCAAAAAGCCTTTTGGAAGAGATGGCATGCTTAAATAATCCTGATGACTGACAGGACCCCAACTTCACTACCAATAAAAGGTCTGGGAAGGGATTGGTTGGATTAAACTGTCAAATATTTTAGTCCAAATTCTAACTGGTACGCCAGATTTGTCTTTTAATTGGATGAAATGCTCTAGATGTTTCCCACAGAGGCCCTGCATGTAGAATTCTGAAGGTCCATATTAAACATCCAAAGCAAAACACCAATCAGTGCTGCAGGGCTGCAGGAATAAGGCCATTACCCATTGATTATTAACATAAGAAATTTGGTTATATCTCAAAATGAACCGCCAAGACACACTGAGAGCTCAAGCACTACAAACCCAAGAAATGAACCCCGAAAAGTCCCCCCTGTCAGTTGGTCTTGAGACTTACTGACCAAATAATACCCAATACTGTTCCTCCTAGCCCCTCACCCTAACCTTAACCATCCAAACTAAAGGCCTAACTTTAACTCCAATCCTAACCCTGAACAAAACCTTATTCTAACCAGAACCCTAAAACCCAGTCTTAAATCTGCAAACAGGAGGCCAAAATGTCCTCACTTTCCCAAAATGTCCTTGATCTGTGATGTCTATGCTTTTTTTTTTTGCTCTTTTTATCTAGGTATTTATTTTTATTTTACTTAAAGAATGCCAAAAAAAACTGAAACTAAACTGAAAAGAAGGAGATGGGGGAGAGATTTCTAGATGTTCAGGAGGTGCACATTGGAGGTTGGATAAGTTACTGTATATGTTTGTGTGTCTCTGTGTGCTTCTATCTCTGTGGGTTGATTAACACACACTTTGTTGTATGTTAGTCTGTATTTCGTGCACATACAAGGTTGGTTGCATGTGTGTTTCTGTGGGAGGCGTGAGGTTCGTGTACTGTACACAGTGGATGTATTGACACCTGAGACACGTTTCCACTAGCCTGCATTCCTCCTCTACCTGAAAAAAATGTAAAACACACACAGATCAAATCAAGACAAGAACATGATCATATTCATTCACCAGGAAAGTGGTAGACTTCTAACAAAGGAACATCTCATCCATTTAGACATACAAACACATGTACACACACACACTGCTGCAACAAAACTATGAGATTTTTGTGGTAACTGCTAAATACATTACAATAATGCAATTAATCTAGGGCTTCAACTAATTCATCTGCCAATTATTGTCAGTTAATTGATGATGTCATGGACGACAAACAAAAGCATGAAATCCACACATTTTAGATCCAGCTAATTTTTTGCAATTTTGTTTGAAAAAAAAAAGACTGAAACCATTAATTGATTTTGAGCTGCTGATTAATTGTGTCAGTCAACTAACTGATTAACTGGCTAATTGTATGTATTGTTGGCATCCCATGCCAGAAAGGTTGTACCTTTAAATTAAGAGCAAGTATTTGTGTATCATTATTGTTAGCATTTGTATCAGATATATAGATGAGGAAATGCTAGCAGTGGTTTATAAATATTGATTCTAGTATAATACATTGGTTATATTTTTGTATAGAATTGTAACGTGTACTCTTGGTCTACAAAGCACTGAATGGTCTTGGACCAAAATATCTCATGGACTTATTGGTTCCTTATGAAGCATCC
>JBBMJY010000015.1:15654328-15726276 GCA_037833715.1 Toxotes lorentzi | reverse complement strand
TACACAGTGAGACCATTACGTGGAAAACACAAAATGAGGTGTGTCTATCACCCCAATACAATTGCCTCCCTATCCCAGAAATCTCTGAAGTGAAACAAACACCGCATGTATGACATCCACCGAGTCTCTCACAATATCCCTAACTTATTGTGAGTAGTGTAAGTACAGTAATGAAGTACAAATACTTTGTTACATTCCACCACTGTATAGATAGTAAAAATATTCATGCCAATTTTGTCTTCTCATTTAAATGTTGTGTGTCCTTCATGTACAGTCAGACAGTTCTACAGTTCTCCTTCGAACATGGACTGTGTGCTTTATGACATCATCTGCAGCTGAAATGTGAATGAAATGGACAATGCTAATCATGGGTTGAGATTTGACACTTAAAGCTGATGGTCTTTCTGATTTTCAATCTGCTATTTTCTCCACCCAGATATCGACGAGTGCCAGGAGAACAATGGAGGCTGTGATCACTTCTGCCGGAACACAGTGGGCTCCTTTGAATGCAGCTGCCAGAAAGGCCACAAACTGCTCACTGATGAACGGACATGCCAAGGTTAGTGACTCACAGCATCAGGTCTGAATACACTCGGTGGCAATTAGGTTTAGAACATAAAAGCAATAATTGCAATTGGGACATTGACCACTGTGTAAACAGAACCTCAGAATAGCCCGGGCTTTGGAAATGAGCATGATTGGTCCTTATGGACATACATACACACACACTATCACGCAAGGTACTGGCTATGGCTTAAAAGGGTCAGGACTGGAAAATAAATGTGTGAATTGAAAAAACTTTAGGCATCTTTGTTTACATCTCATGCTGGTTTCAGCTGGGAAAATCAAGATCGATTTGATTTCTCTCCAGGCATTTAGTAGGCCCTGCAGGGCTCCCTCCAGACATATAGGCCTGCAGGACTGTCTACAGGCATAAAGCCATGCAGCCCTGACATAATCTATAGCTTGTTGTAGCACTGTTGCTGATTTCCTCAGATGGGTGTGCAGTGTACGTGTGGAAGCCTCAGTGTGATGGGTGCTTATGTTTGTACAACCAAAGGCAGATTCCTAGTTGCAAGTCGCAGCAAGTGAAACAGAAGAGCAGACAAACACAAAATGATTTTTATTAACAACAAAACCCAGCAGTGCTTCTTTCTCTGGCCCAAAGCCATCAAACAGTGTATTTGTGCATGTGTGTATGTGTTGGATTAACTGTGTATCATCGGTAGTGCCTTCGGAGTCTTTAATAATGTGGTGTTGAGTGTTGTCAGCCACATCACAGCATCAGTGCCTATTTCTGACACACCTTTGCCAGTGTGTCACGCCTGCCAATAGCTGCCAGGTTTGTCCCGTTCACTGACATCTGGCCTGTTCAGCTTCAACACAACCTTAAAATGAAATAAGATGTTTAATCTGTCAGTTCCGTCTGTGCCCCGTGAGCTTTTCCAGAGAAAATAGCTCTGGGTGAAAGACTACATGCCAGTGTTAAGAGCATTTGCCAGAACTGGCTGAGAAACCGAAGCAGAAAAAAAAATGTATCGTTCGCCATAGTTGCATGAGAGATTTCCACAAATGATTCCTGTTGTTCTAAATGTTTACAAAGGCAGAAAGGTAGAAACAGTCACATCAGCAGTTAGATAAAGGTCAGCGATCACTGTCGAAAAACACCTTATCTTGACTGACAGCTGGCCAAACCAGAAACCAAGGTTTATTTTCTATATGTTCCTTTTACTAAGGCAACTCCAGTGTGCCCCCCGGCTCAGTTTATGTAAACTCCATTTGCGGGCTAGCTGGAAAACAGGCGACCCATTCCTAAGCCCTCACATGGACAGTTGCCTGGGGTATTTACCGAGCCAACATCCAGGGCCTTAACAACTTCCTCCAATAACAAACCTCTTGTTTGTTATTTGT
Organism: Toxotes lorentzi; assembly: GCA_037833715.1. Taxonomy (NCBI): domain Eukaryota; kingdom Metazoa; phylum Chordata; class Actinopteri; family Toxotidae; genus Toxotes; species Toxotes lorentzi. The sequence goes on along the minus strand of JBBMJY010000015.1, from coordinate 15,724,365 downwards.
AGCCCTGTAAAGCCCTGCAGAACAGTTGGAAATAAACCAGGTGAGCTTGAAACGCTGGCCTCCATTCCTGATGGGTTAATAATATTTGGTGCTGTGCTAGTACACTCAAATTTGTGCACTCACTCAAACACTGACATAATGGTGATGGCAAGTCATCCTAATCCTCAGTCCAGTGAAGCTTTTCCAGATTGGTTTATCAGAATGAGCTCTTGTCCTACTTTAGTGTGCAACTCATGTATTTGTTTACCGCAATGTCCACAGTGATTAATGGCCTCTTTAGTTCTTAGGGAGCAGTGAGTGTTTGTCTATAAATGAGTCAGTAAGACTGCAATGTCTGCGAACAACTCATCCCACTGACCTTTACTTGCATCAACGCAGTGGGACAAAACCTCAGTTGGCTCTCATCAGCCTGATTTGAACCATGGCCGAATTCAATTAAAGGGCAAAGAATCCAGCATAGCATCATTGGCAGGACAGGACATCAGCACTCGACTGAACTGTTGCTTCAACCCTCAACTTCAACCCTTTTGACTTTTGTCACCATTTTGTGTTTTGTGGAGGGGGGGGGGGGGGGTCAGTTTCCATCAAGACAAATGAATCATTCATAAATCAATTTCCAGGCAACAACCATTAAAAGCAGGTGATTTGGATTCAATCTTCTGTCACAATATATGTAACTTTAAATCTAGGTAGTGACCTTGTGCGGAACCACCGTTTTTTTTTTTATTTGTTCCATTTCCTGTTCTGTCTCTCAGTTGTAAACACAAGTCAAAAGTCTGGATCTAGTCAAGGGTTACATTTCCAATAACTCAACCAGCAACATCTTTTTGTGAGACTCTTCATGTCCAGTAAATTCTTCCAAACTCAAAGCCCTCTCTAAGCCTGTAATGCCTCCTGGACCCAAAGTGGTAGATGGTTCCACAAGAGAGGAGTCTCTAGGAAGACTATTGGAACCACAAGTAAGTTTGCATTCTGGGAGCACAGTGTTCTAAGTGAGGTTAATAGGATCAGAGGCCAGTTTGTTCTGTTGCTGTCATATCCACTGTAGGTCCTGGAAGGTGTAGTAGATTGTCAAGATGGACAATGTTATGGGCTCTACCATAACACATGCCATAAATGTTTACCATTATGTTGTACGACATCATCAAAAATAATGTAAGAGCCTGCACCATCATCTGTCTTGAAAATTCATCACACCTTTCAGGAAAACAGTTTTCTGTTTTCTTTTTTTGTCTATAGCTACAGTATTTCTCAGTATGTTTCATGTGTCTCTTTGGTCTCCCTCAGACATTGACGAGTGTTCCTTCGAGAGAACCTGCGACCACACCTGCATCAACTACCCTGGCAGCTTTGCGTGCTTGTGCAATAAGGGATACATCCTGTATGGCCTCACTCACTGTGGAGGTGAGGGTCTGGACAGATTGATGCAGCAAACTAGGTCTGGAAGTGGCTGCTTGACACAGCTGAAGTGTTTGAGAGAGTGGATGAAATGTGTGGGTTTCTTGTGTATGCATCTAAAAGGACAAGGTCAGTGAGTATGTGCACCCTTGAATAACTTCTACCTGAGTTTACTGTGCCTGTATCTTTGTGAGTATACACCTCCCCTTAAACCCTGACAGGAAGTAGATCCCCATGGGAAGCAAGGCTCCAGAAACCCCCCCTGGAGCCTACACACTGGTACTGATGAGGAATGGAACTCAAGGTTGTGACGTCTTCTTAGAAGGAGACTTCAGATTGAAATGGCCGGCCATGTGCAGTTGAGGTGGTGAAAGGGGGCACAGATTGGTCACGAATAACCACAATGCTGAAGTGGCAGCTGAATTACAGCAGAGAGAGAACACTCTCAAAGTTTGACAGCTTACGAGTGATTGGTTAAAGATGAGTGTGTCAGGGTGTGGTTGATTGAAGACAAGGATGAGCTGGTGGATCTTAGAAATAGCAGGAAACTGTGCTTGTGACTTAGAAGGCATGCGCAGGGAGATAGTCTTCCTGACTGAACTTTCGCTAAGCTCAAGTCAAGTCATGAATCTATCAATGTATCACAGCATTGACATATAGAGACAAACAACCATTCACGCTCACATTCACACCTGTGGACAATTTAGAGTCATCATTTAACTTAATCTGGATGTCTCTGGACTGTGGAGGACTGTGGAGGAAGCCGGAGTACCCGGAGGGAACCAATTCAGGCACAAAGAGAACATGCAAACTCCACACAGAAAGGATTCAAACCCAGCACCGCCGTTTCAGCTCTTATTAAAAATATCAAATGACTATGTCATTGAAAGAAAACCTGCAAACTACTCCTGGAACTGGAGGTCTGGAAGAGAAGAGCTAAGACACATCAAACCCAAAAAATTACACCTGATGTTATCTGTATATTAATTTTTTATAACTGTTACGATTTTCTAAAGAGCTGTTCACAAACTACTATGAGAACTGTAATCATCATATTATTAGACGGGAAAAACATTTTTAGAGTGTGCCAATTCAGCTCTGAACTCTGGAGACAGATATTTTTGGTTTGCCCCTGTTCAATTTTAATGGTTATTCCTTCACAGTCTCTGAACTATACAATCACGTTTGCTTATGAACTAGATGTTTTATCTCCCTTTCTGGCTTTTCCGTGGTCAAATTAATATATCAAACAGAAAAAAGATCCTACACACACTGACTATAATTCTCTCTGTGGTTGTGTCCCAGATATAGATGAATGCAGCATCAACAATGGGAGCTGTGAGTATGGCTGTATAAACACCCAGGGCAGCTACGAGTGTGTGTGTCCGCCTGGACAGAAACTTCACTGGAACAAGAAAGATTGCATTGGTGAGCACAAACTCTCTCTCTTTCTGTGTGTGTCAGTCTTTTTGTGATTGTGTGGCTAAATTTTTGGGGTGAGTTCATTATTACAAGGACATTTTAGCCAGTCCTCATGACTTCAGAGGGCTGTTTGAGGGTTAAGCCTTGGTTTTAAGGTTCAGGTTACAATTAAGTTTAGGTTAAAAAGTTAAAAAGGCAGTTTATTGTAGATTTGAAGCAATGCAGGTGGTTGAGCAGGGAGATGAATGGAAGGGTTTATGAACCTGAGACACAGGTAAAACACAGAATTAGGTGGATCAGGCAAAATACTGGCAACAACAAAAAACGTAGTCATGCGACCCACCAGGCTTGTCATGATGGACTCGATGGAACTCTTTAACCTCTTCAGAACCAGGGCAGAGGTAATTCTGAGAAGACTGCTTCTGCCTCAGGAGTCCAGGAAAATGGAATCTTTGGATAACCTGGTGGTTGGTTGAGGCCAGTCATCTACTTCTCTGATCTTTTCTGAGTCCATCTTCACCTGCCAGCTCTCAATGGGAATGGAACTTATATTTCTCTGCCGTGATGAACAGCTTATTCGTCTTTGAAGGACCTGGCAAACAAGAGAGCTCAGTCTTGTTCCAAGAAAAGATGGGAGGGTCATTAAAGTAGTCAAAGACAAAATGATTGAGAAAGGTCTTTCTTGGAAACAAAGAAAAATCATCCTGCACTAAGAGAAGAAGACGATGGGGGCGAATTTTACCGTAATGATACCCTACATCACACGGATTTTGTGTGCCTTCATGTGTGGTGCGGGGTACTCCTCACAACAGGGGCAGAACACAATTGCATGTGTGTGTGTGTGTCCAGGTGGTTGTCATGGTGATGTGACTCTGTGTGTTCCTCAGAGGTGGTGAAATGTCTGCCCAATGGGAAGCCAGTACCCCGAGCCCAGCTGACTTGTACCAAGAGTGGAGGGGCAGAGGTCTGCTCACTCTCCTGCCCCTCCAATGCCCTCTTCCTCGCAGGTACGTGCACGTGCATACCCACAAACACATTTTTGAGGCTCAGAAACTCACCAAAATTGGCAAACATAGAAGACAGAAGAACAGTCATGTTGGGATAAAGGTGCTTGGATGTTCATGGGATCATTGTTCACATCATTTTGGTCATAGTACGTATTTTTTAATTTTTTTTTTCCAGACAGGAAGTAAGCTATTTCGATTTGACATCACAATTGGGCAGGTACATGGCACATTGGCTCTGGTAGCACAAAACTTATGCGTATGCGTACTTAGGCATATGCATCAGAAGAGGCGTAACTTCAAACATGATATTGGTGTTGGGCATGGGTGTAGCAAAATAGCTCAAGGGTGCCCACTAGAAAATTTCAACAAAGCAGCCCTCATAGTACGTTTTGCCATAGCGTACAATTCATTTTTGCCCAAAACATGAAATAGAGCATTGTTCTAACTCAAATATATGTCATTAGATCTTTCCCAAACTTCAAATAATTCTCAGCCTTAAGACATCTACATGTCAGTCTTTCCAATCTTCAACTGTAGTCAAAGTGCCACCTACTGACAGCAGGAAATGACGTGTTATACTAAGATCTGCTCCTCCTAGCAGGTTGACCAGATCCTTTTCACATTATTTCAAAAAAGGTGTTATACCTTGGTGTTATATTGTGAAGTTTTAGAGAAAAAGGGTGATAAATTTCAAACAAAGGAAGTTTGCAGTGTATTGTAGAAGGCATGATTGCAGGTCTGAATCTCCCAGCACACACAGGAGACATACCAGGAACGGATCATGGGGAACTGAACCAGGAGGTTGGGGAGAGATGAACCTGACACACAGTTAGGCAAAGGGTTAGCCAGGATCAAAACAACAAAAGGAAAATATTTGCACCACGAGAGTTGGCCGAACTTAACACTATGGAGGCGCATGGAATGATCTGGCTAAGAGTGGAATGTAGTATTGGGGGTTTGACAGTGTTGATTGGCAGCAGGTGCACAGGTGAATTGGCAGGAGGAGGAAAGCCATGTCCCAGCAGAGACAGACACACACACACACACACACACAAACAGGCAGAGAAACAAACAGTGGGCAAACATTATACATAAAGGAGGTAAAACAGCCAAATAACTAGGAATGAGGGAGTAATACTGCCAAGCCATGACACTTTTAGGGTCTAGGGTTCAGCAGCTTTTATTACATTTGTTCCACTCATGTAAATCACTCTAAAATGCCCTGAGCTGCCAGCTGTCACACTGCATACTTTGCTGTCCTCTGCTGGTGACAGCTCGCAGTCACAGCTCCCTGCTTCGTCCTTCCTCACGATGCCACTGATGCTCTGATGAAGGCACACATGCTTCTCGCTGCTGTGTTTGTGGACTCCTTGGGGCGGGGGGGCTCCACTCAGACTGATGTGTTTTTAGCTCTGTGAGGTTTTTCCTGGCTTCACCCTTTCCCAGCACTTTGGCTGGCACCTCGGCATCTCCTCCTGCAGTAACACTTAACACACATCTGTGAATCGATTACATTCTTTGATCACAGCCTTTTTTTTTCTCCCATGGCGCGGCCCTCGCTCCGTTTAACTTGGCAGCCATCGTGTTAGAATGATGGATAGCTCTCAGGCATGAGGTGAAATATTTGTTTTCTGTCTTTTTGGAGTGCGTCTTAATTTAAGGGTGAGTGAGCCATGTAAATTCCTATGGCTGAATGCAGGCCAGGATCATCATCCTCGCTTTTATGTCTTCTGAAGGCTTCATCCCTCATTTCTTACTTGAAATGTGCCTTTGTGTGTACACACAAATCAGGATGACCTGGTCACACAGTCGACATAAAAACTCATCAGCATCCCCAGCCTCTCATCAGGATGTCTGCTTTCTCATTATTAGCAAAGTCTAATATGTCTGTATTTGTGTTTCTGCATGTGTGCGTGTGTGTGTGTGTGTTTCTTACAGACTCAGAGAACAGCTACACACTGAGCTGCGGAGTGCCAGTTCAGCCTGGTAAAGCTCCCCAGAAGAGGAATGCCACTGCTGCATTACCCACCTGTGCCGGTATGCCAACCATGATCAAATACAGTTTTCAGGACCAGAATTTAGAAGTTCAGTCTGTATTTAGAAAATGGTATTGCACAAAGGTGGAGTCTGTGGTTGCAATAAGGCAAGAAATGCGCTCTGGATCTTATTAACAGCACAGGGGTAAAAAGCATTCACTCAGCATTACACAGACCTGGCTTCATTTCTTTTCCCATTTCCTGTTACTTCTGGTTGCTTCCTGCTTGCGGGTGGGTAGTTAGTAAGGGGTCCTTGTCTATGTGAAAGCTTTGCAGATAGGAGTGGGACAGCATGAACACTGCGTGTAACTCCCATGCTGCAGGGGTAGATTGTTTTTGCATAATTGTACTAATGTATCGGTTGGCACTACCTTGTGTCACGTTTAACAGTCTTCCTTTTTTTTTTTCTGCTGTGGGAAGACACATTGGCGCCTCCCATCAAACAGAAGGCCAGGTTTAAGATCAAAGACGCCAAGTGTCACCTGAGGCCCCGCAATAAGGAGAAACACAGAGATTCATCCAAGCAGAACCTGCCAGGTAAAGACGTTCTCACGCAAAGTATCATATTAGATCAGCAACACCTCAGCTCGGTGTTTTTAGGAACCCACACTTCTCACTCTACACTTTTTAAAATTTATTTTTTACCTGGCAGGAGGCCAGTTCCCTTGCACAGACGACTGCCAGGTAACTTTTGTCAACCTAAAGTGTGACTCGTCTAAGAAGCGCCGGCGAGGACGCAAATCGCCCTCGAAAGAGGTTTCCCACATCACAGCTGAGTTTGAGATGGAGATGAAAGAGGAAGAAGCCTCAGGTGTGATTTACATATCTAGTTCTGCTAAGAAACAAACAAATGAAGTTACCTACCTATACAGTCTATCTGATATAAATCTTTGAGATATGAATTTATGCGATATAGAACAGTTTGACATGAAGTGACAAAATTTTTGCCTCAGACTCGTGTAATGTGGACTGTGTGCGGGAGAAGATGAAGCAGAAGCTGCAGAGCACCATGCGGACGCTCAGGAAGTCCATCAACAAACAACAGTTCTACATCCAGTTCTCTGGGACAGAGTACGAGGTGGCCCAGAAACCGTCCAGAGTACCAGAGGGTGCTGAGGCTTGCAGTACCGGACAAGTCCTACGAGAGGGAAAGTGTGGTAAGTGAGGAGTTTGACAAGTTGTCAGTGTCAGTGGTGTTGTTGTCGTTGTCATAATGACAAACATCAATGGGAGCCACAGGAAGTACTCACCTGTGTCTTCACAGTGAGCTGTGGGATGGGGACGTTCTACAGTGGAGAGCAGGAGCAGTGTGTCCAGTGTCCTCCTGGTACGTACCAGGACACAGTGGGTCAGCTGTCGTGTGAGCCGTGTCCCAGCACTGAAGGACAGGGAATCGCTGGAGCCAAGAATGTGTCTCAGTGTGGAGGTAACTCACCATAGTCTTTTCTAGGGCATCACCTTGTGGTCATTAAAGCAAACTGAAACCGAGCTACATCCACAAGAGGGCACCATAGACCAGTGTTAGTGTACACAGTTACTGAAGTATTTGTGGCCAGGTCAAGTTTAAAAAAAAATACTTGTGGACTTATTTTGCCCTGAAAAACACTTACCTTGTGTAATTCTGACCGCCAGGTCAGTGTCCAGCAGGTTATTTCTCTGCTGATGGGTTTCGTCCATGCCAGCCCTGTCCACAGGGCTCTTACCAACCTGAACCAGGCCGAGTCCTTTGCTTCCCCTGCGGAGGAGGCCTCATGACCAAGTATGAAGGATCAGTCTCTTTCAGGGACTGTGAGGCCAAAGGTGAGGCTTTCTGTGTGTGTGTGTCTGTCTGTGTGTGTTCAGGTGTCAGACAACACACACATAGTACACACATCTAATCAGTACTGTGGCATTTATTGCAAGAGCCAAAATGACATTTATTTGAGGCATGTTATCATCAGATAGGTTTCTATGTTGTATCTCCAGTGTAGATGGCAATTTGCTAAGCTCACCATTAAACATCACTGTATACCACTGCATGATGGTATTAGAATTTTATATTGTGGTGGCACATATGATAAGACAGAATATAAGATGATATGATGACATTTTGTACAGACATTCATGGTCGTCAGAGGTTGATTTTTGTGTTGTAAGAAAAGGTCTTGTCAATTGTAGGAGAGATTACTTGGCAATCTACATCTACATTAGGCACTTTCTCCTGAGTTTTTCATCTGTCTCTTCTAATTACTATGCATGTGTAATACTGGCATTTGCTGTGACACATTTTCTGTCATTACATTTGTTTGGCAGATGTTTTTGTCCACAGTGACTTGCTCTAAGTGCATTCAATCCTTGCAGGAACAAGAGCTAGATATCATCCAAAATTAGAGAGTGTACCCCCTTTAAACAGTCGAGGGCTACTGTATTCTACAATTGTTATTGTTTATTGTTTTTGTTTTAATGAGATGTAATTGTGTTGTCTGAAGAAATGGGTTGAGGATAGGGTTTATGGCAGGTGAGGTTGATCAGTACATGAGGCACAAACTGGCAGGTGGAGGAAGGAAGGAATTCAAGTTTGTACATGTGTAGAAAAGGTTATCCAGTTACCTTCATTCAGTTCATACAGTGTGTACACTGACTTCTTCCGGTCCCTCCTCAGTGCACTGTGCTCCTGGACATTACTATAACTCTAGTACCCACCGCTGTATCCGCTGCCCAGCGGGAGCCTACCAGTCTGAGTTTGGACAGAACTACTGCATCACTTGCCCCGGGAACACCACCACTGACTTTGATGGTGCCACCAACGTCTCCCACTGCAAAAGTAATGCTGTTTACATAGTATTTTAGTATTTAACTGAGACTCTTATCCAGAGCTGTGGTGTAGCTGTATTGAAATGAGTTATTGTACAAAGTGTTTCTGTTATTTTGTCCTCAGACCAGGTGTGTGGAGGTGAGCTGGGAGAGTACACAGGCTACATTGAGTCTCCTAACTACCCTGGTGATTATCCGTCCAATGTGGACTGTGTCTGGACAATCAACCCGCCGCACAAGAGGCGGATCCTCATTGTAGTACCAGAGATCTTCCTCCCCATCGAGGATGAATGCGGAGATGTGTTGGTCATGAGGAAGAGTGGTAAACAGATATTCTAATTTATAAGTTAATTTCTTTTAACATTTTACTCTCAGTGTATAGTCCCAGTCCTCTTTTACAGTTTAGTCCTCATCTGTAGTCCTAGAAAACATAGCAGTGATGTGGAGGAGTGACATATTTGTGCACCTCCTCCAGCCCTACCCACCTCCATCACCACCTACGAGACATGTCAGACCTATGAGCGACCCATCGCCTTCACCTCTCGCTCACGCAAGCTCTGGATCCAGTTCAAGTCCAACGAGGGTAACAGTGGCAAAGGCTTCCAGGTTCCATATGTCACCTATGATGGTGAGTTGACCTATTATATACCCTTCACTCAACAAGACTCATGTAAGAACTTTACTGTATTATATATTGTGGCCTTAATAATTCAACCCTATTGTGTTCCAGAGGACTACCAGCAACTGATAGAGGACATAGTGCGAGATGGCAGGCTTTACGCCTCTGAGAACCACCAGGAGATACTGAAGGTACTGAATGATACATTACAAGCGTTGTGGATGTATGGTCCTCGGTATTTACTTCATACGATTGCTAGACTGCGGTGACACGCTTTGTCTCTTTCTCACAGGACAAGAAACTCATAAAAGCCTTGTTTGATGTGCTGGCCCATCCCCAGAACTACTTCAGGTACACGGCACAGGAGTCCAAAGAGATGTTTCCTCGCTCCTTCATCAAGCTGCTGCGCTCCAAAGTTACCAGGTTCTTACGGCCGTACAAATAAAATGGGGCTTCTCCACTGTCCCATTAAAGACCCCCATCATCCTGCGTCATTCCAAATTCAGCCACCCACTTCCTCCCCCGCCTTGGTCAAATTATTGATGTGCCCAGTCTCGGACTAAATGTCTTCATTTCCTGTATTTGTCCTCAATCCTGTTTGTCAGATGATACCTTTCCTGAACGTTGACCCTTTTAAATAGTATTACATGGTTAACTGACATCCCTCCTTCCAGTTAGTGCAGGTCTTTCTATACGGTTCGACCGATATGGGTTTTTTTAGGCCAATATTAAAATATCAGAAGAAACCTGATATATTGAATGTGTGTATATTGTTTCTTTAAATTTAAGCATTTTATACCAAACAGGTACAAATACTTAGTGTTTTTTTCTCATTTTGGTAGAATTTTAATAGCTCACCCCACCTTTATGCTATGTCAGTGAGGGTGCAATATCTGGAAAAATTGGTGGCGACTGTTCTTCTAACTGAATGTTAAAAACTAAGTGGAATGTTTTTTATCAAAATCATATATATATATATATATATAAAACGAGACAGACACAGAACAGATGTTCGCTTACTTTGTCTAAGGTCAAATGACAAAGCTTAAGTAGCTGTTTTGTCGATTAAATATATTTAATTGAAAGGGAAACTGTATGGGTTTTGTGGTGGTTAACACTGTCGCCTCACAGCAAGAAGGTTTGAATCCGCCAGCCAGGGCTTTTCTGCATGGAGTTTGCATGTTCTACACGTGCTAGCATGTGTTCCCTCCGGGTACTCAGGCTTCCTCCCACAGTTCAAAGACATGCAGATTAGGTTAATTGGCGACTCTAAATTGTCTCTGAATGTGAGTGTGAATGGTTGTTTGTCTCTGTATGTACTCCGCCTCTCACTCAAAGTTGGCTGGGATTGGCTCCAGACAGGCTGTTAGTTTCAGAAATGAAAAGAACTTACAAACCCACAGTAAAGTGAAGTACTGTGAAGTCCTTACTGGTCCTCGCAGCTAACTCTTGGTAAGAAGTTTCACAAAATTCTAAACTAGTCCTAAAAACCGTGCATAATTAATCAGCAAAGCATAAAAGAGTCATTAATTATGCATTCCTACAGTAATTTAAGGACATGTGCTGCACCCAGTATTTACTAAAAGGCCAGTATCTGCAAACCTATATATCGGTCAAACCCTATTTCTTCATACCATAAACTATATCTTCTTGTCTCCCAACCATTCCCAGATTTTTGCACCTTCTCTAACAATTTTGCCGTCTTCTTTAACACTTTGTCCACCTTTCTCGTTTCATTTCGGCCTTCTTTGTTTTCCATGTTGTTTTTTTTTGTTTGTTTGTTTTTGTCATATTTATAGTGAACATATCAGAACATTTGCAAAAAGCCCACATCACAGATGTTACAGACGCGACGTACATACAAACGTTTGTGAAATGCGCATGCTTGTGCGGACACGCACGGGTGTACGTTCGTGCCCCACATGGAGCGAATGGAAGCATCCTGAATTAAATTGCTTCCTTTGTCCCAACGTGCACAAGACAAAGATAAGAAAACAATGGGTGCACTTGAAACGCATTTTAACATGGAGAACAAATTGAAAGAAATGTTAAAGTGGGGAAATTGAAACCATTCCACCTCAGTGGGTGCTTTATCCATTGGAGCACAGGGAAAGATTAAATGGGGTGAATCAGAAAGTCTATATTGTAATTTTTTTAAATAATAAAAAAAGATATATAACAAGATGAGATAAACTACCTGCAAGTAACAGATTGTTACTTTAGAGAGAAATGTATGTGATGTAACTAGTATTTGGAACTTTAATTGCACTTGAATTTTATATGTTAAATTGTAGGAAAAAAAAAAGATCTAAGTTACGTATTTGTTACTTTTTTGTGTTGTTTTGAAATGTGCCACATGTGGCAGTGATGAGAGAGAAAGACAGCTGTCTCCTGTTATTGCTCCCACACTCTGTAGCTTACAGTTACATGGTAGCTTCACACCTTATTCGTGTCCACAGTGAGGAACCATTTAGACTGACGCGTCGGCATCTCGGAACCTGAGACTGTATCTATGTTAAACTAAAGCGCACAGATAAAAGAACGTTGCATCACTCAAACTCGCTGCCATCACGATAGTTTGTTGGTGTTGTCACTGGCCAGTCCTGCTTCATCCCTCAACCATGTGCTATAGCTGCCAGAGAGAAGAAGCATCACTATAAACTTCTTGTATGATGGCACTACATACATACAGTACTACTACAGTATATACTTGTCTTTAAAAAACTAATATCTGCATTCACCAAGATGCACTCTCTTTCCATTAAATAGGAAGTATAGTATGTATACTATGCTTTTCTTTTATAACCCAACTAAATGTTTTTTTGTGTCATTCCCATTGGTACTAATATGTCTATAAAAATCCTGTACTGCATATTGAAGATAGACTCTTTAGCTGCACAACGCGACTGGAGTTGAAAAATGTGTGACTGGAGTGTTGGTCTGGTGGCAGGGACGCAGTCGGAGTAGAGGCATCTCACATCGGGAGTGCAGCTTCAGCCGTAAGCCAGTGAAAAATTTATTTGTTGTTTGTTTAAAAAAAAAAAGAGCTAGCTTCCCTTGACCAATGCAAAAAAAAATGTGTATGTAATATCCAGTATTGGTTAATGCTTCTTTAGGTTACTAAACTCAACAGTCCCACTATGCATTGGAAAGAGAAAATTTCTACTCTTTGTGCTGGTTACAAGGATGATGAGGGAGTGTTGGGCAAAGTTACAATCAAAGCCCACTGAATTTGGATGAAATCACCCTCCGGGACATTTATATTATGATAGCCCTCGTTTTTCAAAGCATAGGTCTTTAGGTGTCTTCCAGACAGCCATTCGTGTTGGTTCATTTCAGAGCACTATGGAATTTAACCTGTGGAGATTTGCAGCATAGTTGAGCTAAAGAAATTGTTTTTATAGAAGTTATCATAGCTGTGTATGTGGGTGATATTTCATTTGCAAGCTGGGATCTGTTTTCCAAACTCATTAGTGTGTTCCAGGACACTACCATCAGAAAATTGTTGTTAGAGGAGTAACTTTCTGAAAATCAAGCGTATCTTTGTAGCTGACAAGACAGTCTCAAATCAAGGTCCATTTAGTAGCTGTTCTGGACCTTTAAATCCTTGAAATGGAAATTCTTCTTGTCCGTTTTTGTATAGTAAGCTTCAGAGTTTGTTCTTGACCTTAGAAACCAGCAGATTCCACAGCAGCAAATGACTAAACAGTCTCCCTACCAGGTACATTTAATAGTAAGGTTTTGGAACTTTCTACCATCTCACATGATCTTCATCAGCAAATAGTGAAGTGGTCTTGTAAGTACTCAGAAAAGGTGCAAATTTGAGCATTCCCAATTGGGGCAACTAGTCAAAGTCCATCAGCTGATGAAGATCATAAAAAACAAAAGAGAAAAAAGAAGCATTTTGACGAATTCTGGTTTGCTCTGTGGAAGTAGCATCACAGCAGGTCAGGTCTCCTCATGTTGATTTTCATAGCGTACTGAAATGAAACCTGTGCCTAGAAGGCAGAAACTCAATCAAAGATCGCATGCTTTGGAAAGCACTCTGCAACCACATGAAGTATTATGGCTCTAGCAGACAAAGCTAAATATGGTCCTGCACAGCTCTGAGCTGATGTTAGTTTGGGGTTTTATGAAAAAGTTGAGAGAACCAATAACAAAATGGGAAAATATGTTTTATTGGCATTAACCGATGATTACTCTCTCCCATAACCCCAAATGTCTGTCAGATAATTTTCCAAAATAAAAGCATACTGTTGTTAGGTGTTGTTCCACGCCTTACCAAATAGCTGCCACATAGACAATATTATGGTACGGCCTACTTCTTGTTTGAAGTGGGCACTGTTCACTATGAGTGTTATGAAAAAAATGATATGAAATGCTCTAAAATTTATAATTGACTTTTTTTGTTTGTTTGTTTGCTTGTTTTTTGTTTTTTTTCCTGAGAATGTATTCTGTCATGAATAGGTGGGTACATGTGGTGTATGTGTGAGAGAAAATGAATGTGCGAGCAGCAGGTATGAGTGTATGAGTATGATTGTGTGTGAGTGTTTGAGCAGCGAGTTGTCGTGCTGGGCGTGAGATAGAGAAAGAGCCTGTATGTGTGTACTTTAGTCCATTTTGTAGAGGAATAATTTTAACGTTTGTGTTAGTCGGTCATACCCAAAGAGAGGAACTGTAACGCGGTGTTGTGCCATTGTTTGGTCCATGAAACTCCAGTACTGAACAAATTAAATAAAACAGTAGCAGAAAACAGATTGGCGTCATCTCTTCTGTGCATCCATGTAAGACGTTTTCTCCTCCCCAGTGAACGGGTTCATATCTGCTCTTCATTATCTCTGATCTTTCCACACAACCGGCCCGGAAGTACGCTTCCAGAAAATTGAGCTGACTCCGCTAATAAGCGCCCTTATCTTCAAGCAACACAATCTGCGCAGCAGATCTGGATGCTACATCAGAAACACTCATCATCATTCACACCTCAACTTTTCTTTTCTTTTTTTTTTAATTCAAATTCTCTTTCCATGTTTTACATAGTATGTACTTTTTCTTTAGACTCAACCTTTAAAACATCTCTGGCAAATCTTTCAAAGTAAAGATTTGGACAGTTCCCAGATGTCACATGTCTTGTCCATGTAAAGCATGGCCAAGTGACTGGATTGTTACATAAAGACTTATATCACAATAAAGAGCCATAATAAAATGTAATGTTTGTTATTCACATATAAATTAATTGATTTTAGCAGGCTGTAGTCTACTGAGAGTTTCCTACTTGTATCCTTAAAACTATATTTTTATAAACTTAAAAAGTGGCCTGTGCAAAGCTAGTAAACTAGCAATATATTGTAGATTTACTTGTAGCACACTTCACAGTATAGTTCCAGTACAAAATAAAACTTGTTTGTGTACTCAAAGTTTACTACTCTTACCATTAAGCTCTACTTTTATAGATGAAGTGAGGCAATTTAGTCCCAAGAAGTACTGAAACTATCTATGCAGTATACAACTACTACATTGATATTAGTATATTTACTACAGAAAGTACCCTGGAGCACGGTCAAGCATGTGACCATGATGCAGAGCTGAGATTGGTTTACTGCCCTGGGAATCATCACAGGGACCAATCTAATTCTGAATGTATTGATTTACATTCTCTCATAAATTGGCTCATGTAGCTGGAGCCAAAACACATGACTGAGTGCTGCTTCCCTTCATCTTACTGTTTTGTCTGTACAAGACTAGAACGGTATCAAGTATTGTTTCCTCTTTCTGAAGCTTTTATTTGCTTTTGTTTTGCTTTTATTTGTTCACGCAAAGCATTAAAAAAAAAAAACAGCTTCCACAGAGAGAGATAATCCTTCAGCGTGACACCTTCATTTGATTTGGGGACAGTTTGAGTGTTTTGTTGTTTTTTTTATTGCATCTGAGCTCTGTTTTTTCATATCACCGCTGCATTACACGTCACTCTTCGCCCTGTCAGTCAGCTCCCACCCTCAAGAAGAAGGGGAATTAACATGTCACCTTACAAACTGTAGTGATGTAGTATCTTCTTCTTCTTCATCAATGTGTCCTGTTTCCCTTCAGAGCAGCAGTTAATTTCATGCTAATCTCACATTAAAGACTGTATTTTTTTAAGACATAAATAAAAGAATTACACGCACTTGGTTTATAGTACAATCAGGTACGAATGACCTGTAACTCCGACGGGCAATGGCCGTCTCCCTCCTCATTACTGTAACTCCTCAGTTGCTTTTCTGTTTGGTCATTAATCATATTTGACAGGGAGATCTGATATTTCCTAAGTGATCTTTCCAGAACGTCCAATCAGCAGCCAGCACCTGCAGGCAAATGCAACCGTGCCAGATGAGTTTTTTTTTCTTTTTGCCTTCCTTCCATCAGTTGCTCTGCTAAAAGTTCACTGAATGTGAAGTGAGAAAAAAAAGACAGAATTTGGAATGATTAAGTGACACAAACATTACTTTTTGGTGGAATTACAGATGAACCTGGTGTCATCGGGCTTAGCACATGTAGATTTAGCATAATTGTAAATCTTTTGGATGACCACACCCCATAATTGGTAGTTTCTGGCAACCTGGTGAATCTAGGTCCAGGATTCCCTCTCTTTTAGCTCTATTTTTGGTCTCCACCGACTCCTGAGGGAAATATCTGGCTCTTTCACCAGCTAGTCTCGAATTGTGCATCTGCTGTTTGCAGCTTTTGTGTTTGTTTGTTGTTTTGTTTTTGCTGAAAGCTGTGACTTGCAATTGGAAACGCAGCTGATGAGAGCTGTGAGACTCAACCAAAACAGTAAAGTTGTAAAGCCAAAACACTGAGCTGAAAGATGCCAAAACTCCATACACAGATGAGGGGAACTGCACTGCTGGTTGTAATTGATGATGATAATGATGAGTGACAACTTCTATATATATTTAATCGTTCTGTAGTTACTAAGTTACTCTGTTTTGTAACTGGGAAATTACATAAAACATCCTTACACAAAACACAAAAATTATAGGTTAAAAATATTAAACTATTAATCTTTGGTTAATGTTTTTCACATTTAGGATATAATCTCATTTATTAGGACTTGTGAAAACATTCCAATATTTGAAGATAATGTTCTTGACTTTTATTAGGTAATCTACTAGGTAATCCTGGAAACTTTTCAATTTTATCAGTTATCATTGGTTTCTGTTTGCATATTTACTCCTTACTCAACCCTGCAGGGAAACAGTATTGAATGACCTGGAGTCCAGTAGATAGAGGAGAATTAATTGAGAATATCTGTCCAGCAGATGGCACCCTCACCCCAGTCTGTGAATCTGCATGCTTCCACTGTAACTTTGATCATGGTGGTTGTGGATGCATGTGTTTGAGTTCCAAAGTGTGGTCTATTTGTTTAGCTCATTACCAACCCAAATCCCAGTCCAATTACCTGTGGATAAACAGGAGCAGAGGTGGTGATATGCTGTAATGCTGTAATTTGACTGATTATCCCTTATCCCTTACATGGCCAGTAAATGATGGGGAGTGCCTTTTTTTCTCTCTTTTTAATTTCAGCGCAAATGCAATGATTGATCAGGTCTGAGCTTATCAAGGTTTACTAATTCAATACTATTGTTTGATCTGACAGATGGTTTGCATATCAAGAACCTCAAGCAAGCCCAGTTGCCTTTGGAAATACCGTGATTTGGATGACTGAGAATCTTCAGACATATCAAACCAAAGAGTTGCAGTGTCCTAATCTATAAAGACAGATATCACTGACAAATATTCTGATCAACCAAAGAAATGGGTCTTAAAGGGAGATGGATGGATATAAAATAGAGTCGTATACCCCAGGGCTCCCCAAAAGTGAAGCCAAAACCTTTCAATCACCCCCTGGTGGCTGGCTGCAGTATAGGTAATGAACCCCAACCCCTCCTTGTTAGTGGATGGAACATGAGCCAAACTAAAAATTCAAAGTAAACGTCAAATATATTTTTGATGGTTTGATGGTTGATGGTTTCTGTCATTTTTGCAGCTCACGCTGATGTATGTCTAGGGTGTTCATTTTTCTGATAATTACTTATTTGATAATAGGAAGAAAAAAAAAGGGGGTGTGATGTCATGACTGACAACTGTGACTGACTTGCGGTGGGTGTATGGGCAGAACCTCAATGTTGCAGGTCATGACTGCGTAGACTCTGGCTCCAAATGATGACAGCTCCAGGATTATTTTGGCTTAATTTTCTGTACAGTGGGAGGACACGGAGATGTCTCGTCTATCTTTATCTTGTTTATCTTTATACACATTCATTGGTCCAGTGTCACTAGATTGAAGTCCCTGAAGATCATTGAGATTACTGGTTAGCAGAGGGGGGAACGTAAACACCCAAGAGAGCATGTGAGAACTCCCTGGGTATATAGTTCGGACATAACCCTACGGCTAACAGATCGTTGTGGGCTGCAGAAACGTTCCTTTGCTGTAATGTGACCAGTCTCAGATTTATTCCTCTCCACCTGATCCGTCGGATAGCTGTCGATGGTAGTGACAGTATCCAGTGTATCTTCCTGTAGCCATGTCTCTGTGAAACAGGACACCCACGGATGTCCATCCAATTCGTCACTAGGGATGCTAGCTTGTCCATGTTAACTGTTCAGAAATCTCACGTTGACCATGATGAATAACGATCTAGTTTATATCACCATTTCAGTCTCTGTTGCTTGGACCGAGCTTTCTTCCCTTGTTGCCTTGTTTGTCCTCTGCATCCTCGGTGTGTAGCCTACTCCTCTTGATTTCTGAGGAAATCTTGTTGAGGATAATGTTCTCGACTTTATTACCTGCCAGGGGAGAACACAAAGTATGTTTTTTTTTAGTCCTCTGGGATACTTAACAGAATCCCTTTGACGTTTTGGACTGAACAAAACCAGCTGCCTGAACATTTTGATGAACTTGTGATGGTCATTTCTCACTATTTTTTTGAAGTTTTATGAAGCAAATGATTAATACATTATGAAAATAAATGTATTAAAAGTTCGACCCTTTTTAAGAACTAAACAACCCTTCAGAGCCTGAGGTTTTTTTTTAATTGCTGAAACACATTTGGAGCAGTTTAGGTTCTACTTTTGTGGATTTACACAGGAAGTACATTTTCTCAAATACAAATAAGTAAAATTTTAAGGTACTTCTACTTCCTAATATTTCTATTTTCTGTTACTTTACAGTTCTGCAGCACTGCATTTATTTTATTTACTTTGAAGCACAAAGTTTTGTATTCAAAGCAAATACTTAATATACTGGGGGGAGTAATGGATTCGTGGTCGTGGTGGCCCGGGGGTGCGAATCTTATCATCCACAGCCGTGGTATCTGTCGCCGTCTGAGCCGTGGATGAGCTCTTGTAGAACCGCAGCAGCAGCAGCAGCATCAGCAGCAGCTCTCGGTCCTGCCTCCCTCTCTTTCTCTCTCTCTCTCCTCCTCTGCTCCTCCTCATTTTACCCTCACCGGGAAACACGGTGGGCAGGACTGATCCGAGGTAGAGAGAGAGAGAGAGTGAGAGAGAGAAAAAAAAAGAGAGAGAGAGAGAGAGAGAGAGAGAGAGAGAGAGAGAGAGAGAGAGAGAGAGAGAGATCTCCACGACGCTCCACCGGTGCACCACGGGGTGTTCATTCAAACTGACCAGCGCGTCTCCTCCACGGCGCAGACCCTCTCCTCCTCCTCTCCGATACCCATCACCGTGAAGCTCCACCGCAGCTGACCACGGGAGCCCGCCGGTAGGTCCAATCCTCTTCATCTTTTAGGTGCATGTTTGCTTCTTAAGCGTGCAAGACCCTAACCTAAACCCGCACAGCGCTGCGTATACCCCGGGTTTATGCCGTCTCCCTTATACCCTCATTTTGAATGTGCGCAGGTGGTTCTTTTTCTTTCTTTCTTTCTTTTTAAAAAAAAAATAAATAAAGGCATGCATTTACATCCCCAGATCTAACGCTTTCCAGCAGGGCTCACTGGCACGCTTTCATGTTAGATCCGATTTCAGCAGCACCGCATCCAAAAAAGGGGGGCAACATCTCCGAGCGCGGTGCGGGCTGACAGAGGCTTTACTGGGACTTCCTAACCACCCGGCGTGTCTCACAGGAGGAAGACAGCCGGTGCAGCCGGTGGGCTCCTGAAAAAAATGTCTGAAAAGTTCAGACTCGGGTGTAGAATCAGTGGAAAGAAAAAAAGTACACCATAAATGATAAATTAAATGAAAGAAATTTTAATTAAAGTTTGAAAAAAAAATCACTGAAACAAACTGAATGGGAGAGAATTTAAGAATGAATTAAAGCAGACAGCAAAGTATAGTTTGTCAGAGAAAATGCAAAACAGAGGGAATATTCTGTATTTTCACATAGTTTTTATGGATGGTTACTATTATTATTATTATTATTATTATTATTATTGGAGCCACAAATCAGCCCAACACACTCCGTGCATATGCATAAAACATGCATACTGTAATTCACAGCCGCACTTATAACATGCACATAAATCTATAGGTGCCTGGCCATATGTAGCCAGAAACAAGAATACTGCTACACCAACGTCTAATATGAGTTCTGTTTGTTAAATATGAGAATGCACCCAAGAGTTTATCAGCCAACGTATGGTTCAGCACTCTGCTGTATCTATTTGTGTGTTCTGGTCTATACTGCTGCTGCCAGGAGGGGGGGGCGGGTTGATTCCCCCTTCTCTGGATGGATTATTGAACAGGCTAGGGGTGGCCCCTGAAGTGTGGATCTGTGGTTGCAGAGAATGACAGCTCCAACCAAAATTCCCTCTGAATAATTGATAGGTTTATGCTCCATATTGTCATTGTGCAAAAATGAAAAAAAAAGAAAAGAAAAAAAAATGTCCATAAAATCCGTATTGTCACCAACCAATAAGGTTTAATTTCCATGTGTTGGGTTAAACAATTCCAGAGAATTAAAGTGCTCGTACGTTAAAGGAATCATTTCAGTGAGGTAACCTTTGAAAATAACTATTCGGATTTTGACTTATTAATTCTAACAGCATGTCTCACCTTTTTAATGAATTAAATTAATTAAATTTAAAATAGAGAAATAGCACACATATATGTACAGGATGTGCTTTGCTTATTTCAGGTAACACAATCGATTCATTGACTTTGCTGCATTACTTAATATTGTGAATCTAAGGCAGTGGGATGTTCCTTATGTACCTGAAGACGGCCCATAACTGTCAAGGTTTGCTGATAATAGCACAGATCAGGAGGACTAAAGCGGGCTGATGAAGTGAAAAGATATCCGGCTATCACGGGCTGAGCCGACAGGCAGGCTAACGGACACGCAGGCACATCCAGAAGACGGGATTCCAAAAATGCAGGCGGCGGATGTACTGGGAAACACCAAGGGACAGGAAAGAGACGATCCAACAAGGAGGAAGGCAGATTACAGAGTGAGGTGGCAAGTGGGGAGAGCCTAGGTGACAGCAGGTCTTTATGATAAGTGAGAACAGGTCAGGTGTGTGGGTGGGACACACAGGTGAGTGGAAGCAGAGGGGAAAGGACGGCAGGTTCTGGGGAGATGGGATGTAGATACCACTGCACTGTGTCTTTTAAGAAAAAGAAACTTGTGTAGGACACAGCAAATTTAAAAAAAAAGGTACAACAACCTTTGAACAAGGGGGATACTAAACAGGCTAGCCCTTACCCTCCTCCCAGAGCCAGGGCTTTCCTGTGTGCAAATCGCTACCTTCGTGATCTCTCTTTAAATACCCTTAAGCAGCAGCAGCAGCAGCAGCAGCAGCTTCAGTCCTCCATCCGTCCTCCACAGGATTCATTCAAGCACAGTGTTTAGTGTAGCAGCACCTAAAATCCAATCACCAGTTCTGCAAAGTAACTAAGTACGTTTACCCAAGTACTTTATATGTCCAGTTTTGAGGTGCTTGTACAGTACTTCAGTATTTCCATTCCACCCTGTCTCAGTCTCAAATATTGCACTAAATGACAAGATATACATGTTCAGATGCTGTCAATTTACATGCAACTTTTCAGTTTTTTGTTTTTTTTTGTGTGATAATTCTTCATAATTAAGCAATAAGAACGAGCAGTATGATGTCTTGTATTCATTATGAAGCTATAATTTGAAATAAACTGCTTTTGATTTCGATTTTCCCACAAAGTATCGGTATTGGATCAGTAATGCCGATACCAGCCTAAAATTCACTTGGTATTGGATCGGGATAAAAATCAGTGGTATCGCACATCTACTACTCAAAACCACCTCTCTGGCAGCTCACCACCACAGTGGGTGTCTCCAGGACCACATTTTGGTCTTGATGACACGTACATACACACATCTTGCATTAGTTGTGAGGACTAAGTAACTAAATACCTCACCCCAACCTTACCCTAGCCTAAACCTGATTCTAACCTGGACCCTAAAACCAGGTCTGAACCCTCAAACAGCACTTTGAATTTGGGAGGACCAGGCAAAATGGCTGAACTTCCTCCTGTGTAGATAAAAGCATTAAGAACTTACTTAGCCTTAAGATATGTCATGCACACAAAAAGTGACAGTAGGAGCGCGGTAGATTAAGAACAAATTTTTTTTGGAAAAAGTGGGTGTAAATATCGGATTGTTTGTTTCTGAAAGTTCCAAAAATTAGGTCAGGGTTTTATCTCTCTGAGGGGTGCCGATGTGTGGGAAACACATGTTTATAGAGAGGGCATGTACACATATATATAAGCTCTAGATCACACATAGGGTTCGGTTCGGATAGCTGGTTCCGTTTCAGATCTGGTCCGAAATAGATGGATTTGCTGATCTCTGAGGACGATGAATCTTCTATCAAAAACCTTTTGACTGTCCTCATGCCAAGTAGGAAACATTCAAATAACATTTGCAAGGCTTCTCATTTCTCGTTATTACCTCAGGGATAAGTGACAGTAGTCGCTTTCAGTAGGTCATATCAGTAATGCCGGGGTTATGTACAGATTTCAATGGAATCTCCGAGTCGTAGTTATGTTGGATGGATTTGATAGGGAATTTGAAAGGATTCAGGATTCTACTCTCAGCATTTGCTAATGCGTTCCTCAGTCTCACACGGGCAGTGTAAGAAGCTGTCACTGTCACATCCATGACAACAGAAACACATTTCCGTGCGTTTCGCAAGGCCTGCACACACATCAGCGTATGCACACGCAGGAACACACGTGTTTCTGTGTGTGCACTCCTGAGACACATCCACTGAGCATGCTGGGATTTGCCCGTGACAAGCAAGCGCAGTGTGAAAGCGCGGCTCCGTCACGTCAGGGTGTACTGTCAGTGTGTACTGTCAGTGTGTGAGGTTGCAGCAAATGAAAGGAATCGAGATGGCGCGCCGACATCACACGGTGGTCCAGGCGGACTTTGCCAAAAGCTGTCGGTTCCCCCCAAATTATCACCTCCCTCTCCCGGCAACCCCCCTCCCCCCCCCAAGTATTTCAGCGCCTTCTCGGTGGCTCTGCTCTGTCCCAGTAGTTGCCAGAGCCTCTCAAAAAAAAAAAAAAAAAAAAAAAAAGATGAGCTGGATCTGAGTCTTAATGGGCGACACACACCAGGGATGGGCACTGAAAAGATTTGATCAATTCAGTGACATGAAAAGAACTGAGTGCATAACAGCACGTACAGGGGAAAGGAAACGTATAAAAGAGCACATATTAAAGACCGTTTGTGAACAATAAATCACTTCAGCCCCCGGAACCACAATTTGTTCTGTTACATTTAAACATTAGATTTAACAGAAACCAGCAGCTGCCTGTCAAATTTTCACATTTTTCATGTATTTTTTTCCTTTCCTTCTTGTGTTATTGTACGTGAGGCCTACATATGCTTTACATAAGATGGCTTTCATCATTTTCATGATTCTGGTTTTCGTGATTACTGTTATTCCATAGTACTATTGTTCTTTTCCTTTAGCATGATATGTACTGTTCCCACTTGGTTCATCCTATTACATTTGTAAACGTACTACAATTGGAATGGTTGGCGTTGGGTATTTATTAATATTACAGTTATTATTCTTTCACTGAGCCCCATTACTGCTCTTTTGATTGTGTTATGGTGAACTAATTTTATTTTATAAATAGCAGTATTAGTCCTGCTTTAATTTGTGATGTCAGGATGTACTGGCGCTCTGCCCTCTGATTGGTGGCTCACATTCCGTACTTAGCTAACAGTATGCCACCTCAACAGGCTCTGTTCAATATCAATTACGTCTTCCAGCAACAACAATAACAACAATATCAAATAACATATTATCAAAAAGAAGTTCACTTAAACTTACTTTAAAAACACCTATTTCTTTTTAAACAAGATACTAATGCTGATCATTTCACCACAAAAGACAAAACACCCCTCCTACTCTACCACACTTGGTTTCTTCCCCTGTGAACCCCCCTATTTAACCAAATGGACCACTCCAGCCCAGGTTTGGCTGTTCCTGGTTTGACAGAGGAAGAAGTGCAACAAGGGAGACAGGTGAACACAATTTAAATTCAATAAATGAAATACACACAATGTCACAAATACACACAATGTGTCTTCTCTCCTTCACCCCCCTCCTCCAAATGTTCCTATCACACACATTACCACCAGCAGTTCACACCAGGATCAACATTCTGATAAAATCTACCTGAGAAGTGTGTAGAGCATGTGCCTTACTTTAGGGCACAGGGTCTCCATGTGATACCATGTGTTAAAGGGGATATAGCACCCACACAGTTTTTTCTATATTGGTGTAAATCTACTCAAATTAAAGATGTGACTTTGCGCTTGAATGTAGGATCCATTACTTTATTTCCAGTTCAATGTTTTGAAGCTCAAGAGCCTGAAGGACACAAAATGTGTAACCGTCCATGTCTGGACTGTAGCTCCCGAAAAAAGCTACAGCTGCTGCAGTTTTCAGGGTCCAGGATAAACTAGCTGCTGCTAATTAGCATACCATACTGGAAACTCAAACCAAACTTTCAGAAATTGAGTTGCATTGTGGGTATTGTGGATTGCAGGTTTTGACAAGGAAGACAAAAGAGTACATGGAATTGAAAAGACAACATCTCTGGTTTTGTCAATTGTGAGTCCAACATTTTCGCATTGCAATGATAAATCAGTGACGAACTCTTTTATTCTCACGTATATATATTCATTGTTTTTTTGTTTTTTAGCCTATAAAATGGCAGAAAATTCCCATCACGGTTTCTCCAAGATCAAGGAGACGCCATGAATTGTCTTGTTTTATCCAACCGGCCAAAAACTCAAAAAAAAAAGGCCCCATTTACAATAATATAAAACAGCAAATGGGCAGCAAACGCTCACATTGAAGAATCTGGAATCAGAAAATGACTTAAACATTTAACTGATCGTTAAAGTTTTGTCTATTTGTTTTTTTTTAAACTGATGCACTGACTAATCGTTGCGGCACTACTCTGAACTGCCATCTTTAACCCACGCACTTCATGTCAGCTCTGCTCTGTTCTGTCTCTCAGGTGCAGAGAAGCTGTAAAGAAGAAGAGGAAGAGGAGGGTGGAGGTGATGTGCTTTCTTCAGCTCACTGGGACTGTGAGCTCTGTGAGGGTTTGAGCCTGTCAGGACGCCTCGCAGCAACCCCTCCTCAGGCCGGAACTGTCCACCCACCATCCTCAAGCAAAAGAATAATCGGCTAAACTTTCCGACTTGACGCCTCTCTTGCCTCCCTCACCCACTCTGCTCCAGTCCCTACTGCCATGGCCTTCACCCTGTCAGAGATTATGGCGGCAAGGCGGCAGCAGTCACAGGCTCAGTCACACGCCCAGCGAGGCAGCAGGACAACGGTGGAGGTGGACGAATACAGCACCAACCCCACTCAGGCCTTCACCTTCTACAACATCAACCAGGGACGATTCCAGCCACCACACGTCCACATGTGAGTAGAAAGGGACTATTATCCTTTAAAGAAACAGCTGAAGTATATGCAAGAACAATCTTTCCTCATCAGTCTTCTCTCTCAGAGAGACACCCTTGCGTAGAATTTTACTCATGAGTCTTCAGCAGTCTTTAAATCATTATTACAGAACTCAGGAAACTCAGTACTCATGGGTCATACCACACCCATCTTCGAACACCTGCTATAGTACTTAAAACTCCCTCTGGTAAATCCCATTACAGTGAGTTCCTCAAAGACCGTGTTTTGTCATGATGACACCACATGGGCATTACTTTGACATCAAATTTGAAAACTTTATTATTTAATAAAGAATTCCTAAGAAATTGAAGGGCTGAGATTGCCATCTGCTTTTATGACACCCACCAATATCAAAATCAAACCCACGTCCTTGACAACAAGTAATATAGTTCCCCAAAGGCAGAACTATCACTTTAAATGAAGCAGCCTTTTAAACCTGATAAGGCAAGAATGAAGAAAAAGAAGAGACTGTTATTAAGGGTAAATCTTTCCACTGAAAATTTAGATATTTTTTTTGAGAGAAATAAAATAACAGAAAAATGAAAAAAAAAATCAATGAGTGGCCTTCAAAATGCCTCTGATGTCTCTGACTTTCTGATGAAAGTTTTGTAACAGCAGCAGGTCTGAACAGATTTCTTGCAGACTTAATGCTATGATGTCTTCATGTTGACTTATTGCGGTTTAGTCCGACACATGGCAACCTAAGACCTTCAATTTTACCTTAAATGTAATTTCAGTGGTCTTAAATTTGATGTCCAAGTGATGAAAACTCTGAAAGATCTGAGAAAGACAATGAATCTCTCACAGATCCAGGAATGCTGCTCTCTAACATGACCTTTGACCTTCCAAGATGGGGTACAGTGACTACAAAAGGTATTCACCCCTTTGTATTTTTTCCCCTTTTACTGACAAAGTGAAAAAAAGATTTCTACAAATTAATGTCAAGTAACTAAAAATATAAAAATAAAAATAAGTGACGGAATAAATATTCACCTCTTTCTACCAATCATGATTCCATTTATAAAAGCACTAAAAGGGGAGACATCAAAGGGGGTGAATACTTTTCATAGGCACTGTAAAAAAAAAGTAACAATTGGATTGCAACACAAGAAAAAAAAAAAGCTGTAGTGAATGCATGGATGGTTCATTGAAACTGGCTAGTGTTAGAGGCCAGCCTTGAGTTTTCATTTTGTTTGTGTTGTTTATCAATGATAAAATTATAATAATAATAAAATCAACATAACGTAACATAATCAACATAATGTACATTTCCACAGCAATCATTTCGTCAATTTAACAGTAATATTGTTCTCAGTCATTAGTTCTTTGTAGCTGCTTTTACTTTGCCATTTGTCCCATTGGTGTTGAGCTATTCTTGATGAAAAGCAACACTTCCTATGTATGTTTTACATTAAAAGCCAGCTTGGAAAGAGAGGGGGTATGAAAGACTTTTAATGTAAACATGTCCCCATAGAGTTACATTGAGCATACATACATACATGGGCATATGCGTATGTGAGTGAGGATATAGTTGGTAATTGTTGGCACAGGTTCTACCAGTGGGGGAAGTGGTAGCGGAAACCAGATGGAAGAATCCAAAGACAATGGCAGGTTTCAGGCTCTGATCATATCATGGTAAAACGTGCCAAAAGTTGGGTGAGCATTCCTATGGATGCCTTGTATTTGTTAAATGGAGAGGCCAAGTTAATAAGCGTTATAGCTACATTATATGTTCTTTGGCTAAACTATCGTGACGGGTCCAATTGGCTTGATCATCTGCTATGAGCATCTCAATCATCCAGCTGTCATTGTGTATGGTGGCGCTACTAGTGGTTCTACTAGTTTTAGAAACAGCCACTCATTAGCAACCTTTCTGGTATGAGAAACGTTTCATTAGGCATGTCCCTTGATCTGTCTTAGCAAAGAAAACTACATAGTTTCAACATGAATTTGGGTAACAGAGTCATCAGGTGAGAGGGTACCTCTCAGCGACTAGCACTGGGTTAACATGTGTCCCAACATCCCAGAAACACCCCCACCCCCTCTGAAGCATGAATTTGATTTTGAGGCAAAGGCAGGAAAAAAATAAAAGGTATGAAACACTTGTTTTACATTTCAGGCATCCTACCACAAATTTTCAATTAAAAGGTGGTTTTTGAAAGACCAAATCTAAAACAATTGTATCCACGAACAATAAAGACCAGTCACCGTACTCTAAAGGCCTCATTTGGTTTGATGCTTTTAGTGACCCTTTGAGCCATTAGAAGGCTTTTAATGTGGAATACCAATGCAGCTAACTTAAAGTGATTGAAACCAAAAAAAAAAAAAAAAAAGTGAATGGCATTTCTGTTGAAACACAGAGCAGTAGATTAGCGAGTAGATGGAATTATTGCTGGACTTGCTAATTTAACCCACTACCTTACAGTGTTTTTTTACCTGGCCTTTTAACCACCTTTATTTATTTGTCCAGGCTATTACTTAACATTAACTATTTATGTACTGGATTTTAACTACAAACTTATGATGTGTTATGATATTTGTGGAACCTAGCCTCGGATCTAATGGACAGCTCTTTCAAACACAGTTTAATTGATGTTAAGAAAGACAGTTTCTTTTCTTCTTTACATTTACGTAAACATTTTCATGAACCCTCTTCTGTGCTGTTTTACTTGTGACTCCTGCTTCTTGCCAACTGTCCTACATGCATGTCTATCTGCTTTCCCGCTTCCCCTCATCTCTCTCTGTCTCTTGTGGGGGGGGTTGGAGGAGGAAGAGGAGGAGGAGGAGGAGGAGGAGGTGGCAGGGCTGGGTGTTATCGTACCTGGAGGAGAGCTTGCTAAACTGGGCCACGGTTATTCACCAGCTCCTCTCTTCCCCCTGGAGACTCCTGTGGATCTGCACACTTGCTGGAAATCCCACAGGACTCTGCTCTTTTTCTATATCTGCACTTTCTTCTTTTTCCATCTCCGCACATTTCTCTTTCTGTCTCCTCGCTGCGCCGCGCTTTTATTGTGGCCTCTCACTCTCGCTTTCTTGCTACGTCTCTCGCTTCCTCCTCTGTCTCAGTCTGTGGGGATGATTCTTTGCCGGATACTAATTCAAACTTCTTTCATTGTCAGCCTCTTACCGCAGAGACTTTGCATACAGCACTGTGCCTCTTTCTTCAGTATTGTTTAAGAGCACCAAGAGCTGCAGTGACCCCTTTTCCCTCCTCTCAACTTTCTTGTCTTCTGTTCTTTTGCTCCTCTTAGGGTGGACCCAATGCCCCACGACACGCCCAAGCCACCAGGCTACACCCGTTTTGTATGCATCTCAGACACTCACTCCCGCACAGACAGCATCCAGATGCCGTATGGGGATGTGTTCATCCACGCCGGGGATTTCACCGAGTTGGGACTGCCGTCTGAGGTCAAGAAGTTCAACGACTGGCTAGGTCAGCATCTCTGTGTCTCTGGATCCAGAGTGGGTCAGGGGTCTGGTCTCTGTAACTTGGTCCCCCTTGTGATGATGTCTGTTAATACACAGCTGGGGGCCCATTGCCAGGCTAAATTTACTTGCTGTGGGCGTAAAACTGAAAGTTTTTTTTTTAAGAAAACTTTAAAAAGGGAAGGATTTTTTTTTGAAGTCTTCAGAGTCTCAGGGAAACAATAAGCTCACTTTTGTGCTGTTTTTATTGTAATTTAAAGGACCAAACCAGTTTTAGAGCTCCAAATTAAAAATCTACTTCACTTAACCCCTAACCATTTTCCCAGCATATGTTTTTTAAATTTATTTCCTCACTTCCTGAATAAATTTGGGTCTTCTCTTCCTTTCTGGTTGAGTTCAAGAACGCTCTGAGAACATCAGAAATGTGAGTCAGCTCCTGAATAGCTATTTTCTCTAAATGCACAAAGCAGCAAGATTTCACATGCTCCCTATTCAATTTTGTTGACAACAGAGCGTGTGAATGCAGCACTTTGAGGCCACTGATTCTCAAATCTTTGAGGAGTTCCTTGAACACATCACAAATGAGAGTTTAAAATTTAAAAAGTTAAAATCTCTTCCATGCAATGATAACCTTGGCAAACAAATAATGCTGACTGAATGTTCATTGTGATGGACAGAGTGTTTCTACAAGTTGGATTTCATAGCCTACTGAAATGAATTTAAAACCAACAGTTGCCTGTAAAGAAGAAAAAAATTGAAACTAGAAACTTGTGTGATGCTCTGGGACACAGGCGGCAGTAATGTATGATTTGTGGCACACATGCAGAACCCGCTATGTGGTTCTTTACATGTGGTGTGGTGTGGTGAGAGTCTGGTTTGTGTTATACTCCCCTCAGCTTTGACAGAGGTTGCAGAGATGTCCCAGTTCACATCTGTGTGGTTGAACACTGACAAGTAGCTAGAGGGCCTCTCCCTTTCTGTGGAACAAACCAATGAGATGAACAGGCAGGCGAAGTTCATTGTTTGATTTTCAGAAATGATCAAGTAGAGGACTCTCAACTAGTTTTGAACATTTAACACTGAATCTGTCTGATCAAACCCAGTTTCAGGAATGGATTTGGATGGCCCAGTGGCAGACTGATGACCCATTCAGGGTGTACCCTGCCTCTCGCCCAACGCCCAAATTTTTTTACACTGATAGCCATTAGTGTACTCACACAAATGGCTGTATTGGATGACTACGATTTTCCAGTATTCATCTGTCTAGTTTTGGAGAGCCTGTGTCCAATGCAGCCTCAGATCTCTGTTCTTGTGCTGACAGGACTGAAATCTGACGTGATCTCTGCAATTGTAGTCCTTCCAACTCAAGGTTGAACAAGTTGTTATTTTTGAGATGCTTTTGTGCTCAACACAGTTGTAAAGAGTGGTTATTTGAGTTACCGTAGCCAACCAATTTGACCTCTGACCTCTTTCATCGACAAGTTGTTTCTGTCCTATTCTGACTTAAGCTAAAAGCCCAGGAGATCAGCAGTTTTACAAATACTCAAACCAGTTCATCTGAAGCCAAGAATCATGCCACGGTCAAAGTTACTCTTTTGCATTTCTGACAGAGTAACTTCTCCATCAGGTACCACCAGAGGTAACACATCCTCAGATTAACTATTAAAAAAGGAAAGAATTCAGTATCTTGCCCAAAGACACTTCGACACTTTAAGGCGACGACCCGCTCTACCTCCTGAGCCATGGCCGCCAAATTATGACATACATTATCTCAAGGCATTTTACAGAGTAAGATCAAGACCTTACAACATTATACAGAGAAACCCAAACATATTGGTTCCCACCATGAGCAGCACTAGGAAGAAACCGACCAAACCGGACTCAGGCTGGGCCGAACTAGACTCCGAAGCAAACCTTGACTGGTTGGGTCCCAACCATAACCTGTTGGGTAGAGAGGAGAGAATTTTGGGGGCCATCAGCCATTGTCGAGGGAAAGTGTGCTTGTTACCAAGCTCAGTTTTTGCTTCACTAGCCCCAACTGCTCTTCTCTGAACATCTCTGAACTAACTGAATTAGGAGGAAGTGTGAGTCTTATCGTCGCCATGTGATATTTGTCAGAAATTTGAAAAAAGGTGTTGAATTGGTAGATCTGCAACAGTTTGAGTGAGCAGAACATCTTCTGTTATTGGCGTCGTTGTTGCCATCAATGACGGGGCAAGGCGTTCCCGGGGTCGCGGCAAGCGGGTGCATGGGCCTTTGTGCGTTCATCTCTTTCTCGGAGGGAGGGGAAGTGGAGAGGGGGAAGATAAGGGAAAATCTTGTTGTCCTTATCCTTCCTCTATCACACACACACACACACACACACACACACACACACACACACACATACACACACGTGATCTGCGGGGAGTGCAGGCTGCAAATCTGCTAGCCCGCATTCCAGCGGCGAGCGAGGCAATGGGAGAGACGGGAAAGAAAAGATAAACCGAGCCAAACGCGCCCAGTGCTCCCTCTGAAGTCAGTCTCGCCCCCCACCCCCAACCATGATTGTTTCCTTCCCCGCAACTCTGCCATCTCTTTCTTTTCCTCTCATCTGCTCATATAAATATTTATAATCTGACTATTCCTATTCTTTCTCTCTTTCATTCCCTTCCTGCTCTCTGTCTCTGGCACACACACAGACTTGTTTCACTATCCTCATTGGGTACACTCATTAACGTAATGCATTCCCTAACCCCATACCCTAACCTTAACCATCACAACTCAATACCTAACCCTGACCCTTATCCTAACCAAAACGCAATTGTAACCCTAAACTTAAAACCAAGTCTTAACCCTCAAAAAGCAGTCTTTACCTACCATTTTTGTGACACAAGTCTCCATGGGTTAGTTTGCAGTCAGGTTTAAGTCCCTACCAGGATATAAAAACAAGCTTCTGCCGAGTCTTTGTACAAACTACACTTTGGTCAGGTCCAAACTCTGCTCTCTCTGGTTGAGCCTTCCCTCTTTTATTTATTTCTCCCTCCATTGTTTCTCCTCCTTCAACATCATGATTGTCCTCCTCCATCTTTTTCTTTTCAGTTCTGATCTACCCTCTTTCTCTTCTTCCCCATTCTCCAAAGATCTCTCCCACTTCAAGTCTTTCTCCTCGCTCCCTCTTGCTCGATGGCAGCTCGGCGCGATTCTTCTCTCAGCTCTTATTTTTAGCAGGAAGTCAGCCGGCTCTAGGGGCCCGCTGGCTGCCGCTCAAGGCTTTGTCAGGGACGCTGGATGCTGAAAGAGAGGGGGTAGAGGAGGAGAGGAGAGTAAAAGAGGAGAGGACTGAAGAGGCAGGAGATGAAATTCATGCAGGGAGAAAGGAAGGGAAAGGAGCTGGAAAGTAAGGAGATGACAGGGAAAAGGGAGGTGGAGGTTTTTAAAAAGGACAGGAGGGAGACTGTTTCTCCCCAGAGGGAAGCTGCCTTACCTGGGTAAACTCACAGCTCAGCCACCCTGGAGACCCTGAAGAATGCCAAACTTCTGCCCTCTGTTGTCATGGTGATCCCTGTAGGTCCAGCTGTCAGTCACTGGATGAGGGTACGAATGTGTCTGTGAATGCATATTTCTATCTTGCACAAGTGTTTTTGCAGCATTTTGGTCCATTCACCCTTCTTGAACTTAAGTGTGTTGGACATAATTTTGAGGTTTGTCACTTAAGTCAGCTGCAGACTCATTGAGCTTCACTTTGCTTATTTAAGTTACTGTATTATTGATACATGTTGGGCGATCAATCAATAGAAAATTAGTAAAGTAAAACTGGCAAATTAACATGGAAATCAGAAGCTGTCCAGTGGCACAGCAAACGGCCATTGGATAAGTTCCAACTCTGTGATCTGCAGCAATCGGGTGCAGCAATCTTCAGTTATTTATTTTTTTTACCTGTAAGCCAGTGATTGCATTTGGTTCCTCTCCCTGGTGTTCCCAGCTACACCCCACAACAACACTGTTTTTTACAGTTACAACCAGGTACATTATAACATAATTAACTAAAAAGTTAAATCAACGGGAACTACTTAGAGCTGTGTGATTTTTTTTTTAGTGTGTATCTATTGGCTGCTATTGGTGAGGGCAAGAGGCAGACCTAGAGCTCTTGAGCAGCAGCACTTCAGTCCAATTGTCTCCAATAATGGCCTCTTTGATCACGTTTTCAGCACGCAACAAGCATCCCACATGGATTTCATAAGCCGAGGCAGAGACGCTTTCCTGAGTGTTTGCATGTTTGTTTGTGCGTACTGTCCTGGCTGTTGACTTGAGCGGCTTCTTTATTCATGCCGTGTGATGGAGTGAGCCGGTGAGAGCAGAACGGGAAGAAACCGCAGTGAATGTTGTGTTTAAATATGGATCTCATTGTGCTCCAGAGTTGACTTGGGGGTCAAGAGAGGAGCAGCTTTAATTCTTAAAGGCTTTGTTCTCCTGCTCCTTCCTTCTGTCTGACTTCTGTTCAGTGAGTATTTTACTGCCATCACACACACAGACCATAAATTCACCGTAGAAAAATACACATCTAAAAGCCAACTGGCCATATGCAGTGTTTTTGTCTTTTGCCCTTAATGTGAGACAAGATCCCAAAGCAGAGGGTTTGTTAAGGAATACTCTTAAGTAATGTGTTGGCAAACAATTACAGATTTACACATTCAGCAGATATGGAGGAACATTAGCATTCATCTGAGGTGAATAACTTTGGAAAATTAACTGAAAATAATTGTTGAGAAGAAGCGCAGTGATGCAGTGGTTAGCACTGTTGCCTCAGCCCTGTGCTACCATGGGTTCCTTCGCTCAATGTTAGCGGGCACTCCCCCCGCGTGACCCTTAAAAGGATAAGCGGTATTAAGGATACGTCAATTGATTTTTTTTTTTCACCACTTAGGGGGCAAAGAATGCCACAACAAGCTAAAAAATGCCTTAGCAAACTATTTCCAAGTCCAATATGACAGTAAAGATTATTCCTATTCTTCTTATACTTATATTGCCTCTCTTTTAGCTCTGTTTTTGGTCTCTACCAACTCCTAAGAAAAAAATAGTGGATTCTAAAGCTGGTAAATGCAGTGTTTACCACCACCATATTCATTTTGTTTCTGTTTGGTGTTAAGCAGGTATTTTACAGTGGCAGAGAGAGTGGTACAGAGGGGAACAAAAATGGGTTTCATTTGCCGTTGGTTTATCACTACTAGTCACTCCTTTTTCATGCAGTCATTTTTTCAATTGTTAATGTAGAAAATATTCCTGAGTGCCACTTTAAAAATGTGGAAGAACTCTCCATATCATGTGACTGTGAAACTCCCTGACGGGACAGGGATAGATTGTTGAAACAAGAAGTAACCCCAACTTTTATCTTGGTATTGAGTCTCTGTCTCAGATTGCTTCTAATAGAAACACAACCACAGGCCTCTCTCTCTCTCTCTCTCTCTCTCTCTCTCTCTCTCTCTCTCTCTCTCTCTCTCTCTCTGTTACTCTCTGTTGCCAGGTCCACCAGCCTTTAACATCTCAGCTACAACTCTTTATTTAGCGCCCGCTCTGCTCTGTTCCCCTTTACTGCTGAATAATGGATAAGTGACGACCATGATGCGATTGCCGTGTAGGCACTTTCATTGCGAGTGTGTGTGTTTTTCCTTGGCCCAGGAGAGGTAGACTGTCTCTTAACTCTCCACCTGCCTCTATAGCATCTGTAGCATATACAAACTCTGGACAATATTTACAGAATCAGGTCTGGACCTTGTGAGATGCATTCACACCTACCAGAAAGCTTCCATTTGGTTTAGCTGATGGGTGGCAGGATAGAAATACTATCATTATGTCCACTCGCTGGCTGTGAATTCTCCAAACAATCCTCTGTTAACACATCAGGTCAATGATACTTACACAGACTTTGTACCAGGGAGCTGGCAGATTAAATCTCTGGTTCAACTCATTCGTTCTCACATTATAGCTCTTCCAGGTGTTGCAGTGCGTGTGGTTTCTACCCGCTCTGTCCTCCAGGTGTTGTACCCCCTCCAATCCTCCCAAGCCCTTCCTCTCAACCCTTACCCCCCAAATCCCCCTTTGGACCTTCTGTTCATCTCCTCAGCTTCCCTTCCTCTTCTCCCAGCTTGCTCCCTTTAGTTCAGTAACTGTGAGGGCATTAAACTTTCATGACTGCTGTCTTTTTCTGGCCTGCTCTTCTTCTATCCTCCTTTGTGCCCCCTTAATACTTCATTCCTCACTCCTTCCCTACGCCCTCATTCCTTTTCTTGTCACCTTCATCTCTCCTCTTCTCTCATATGTCTTTCCTTCCCCAAAACCTCTTTTTTGTATATATATTCTCTTCCTTTTTAAAAAAAAATCTTTACCCCCTTTCTCTTGTGCTTACCCAGCAGTGAGTGGTGCTGGAATAACGAGGAGGTTTGACACTCCTTTATGGTTTTTAACACCGGGAAACTCGACAGAATTTCAAGCGACTGTAAATTTAAGCAAACCGTTTCCCATCTGTTACTCACTGCTTTTGTGTCTTCTATTTGCACACTTGAAAGACTGCGTTCCATGCGTGTGTGTGTGTGTGTGTGTGTGTGTGTGTGTGTGTGTGTGTGTGTGTGTGTGTGTGTATATATAAGGGAAGGGAAAAAGATGCAATGGGATGTAAAAATGGTCTTAGAAACATCCCCATTTTTTCTTTCAGACAAGTTCTTTTTTTTTTAATCCAAGTTGAGAAGACATTTGGAAGGGAATGAAGCCTCTGTGGATGCAGCTTATGAAATGATGGAAGTCTTTCTCGTAATTTTCCCTTTTTCTCTCTTTGTCAGTCTCAGATTTGTTTTCTGGGTCAGCATCAGTGCATATAGTACACTGTATACAAACTGTTGCTGAATCTGCATTAGTCCTCTCTTACAAGTAGGAGCACACAGCCAACCAACAAGAGGCCAGACTGTCGGAGAGTTGATCAAATAGCAGAGGGGAGTCAGATGTGTCTGTGTACAGCTTTCATGAACTTAATGTAAGTACTCTTAATTTCCTGTCGGAAGGCGTGCTTCTTCTTAATTTCAGGAGGCTCCCATCTTGTTTGCTGTTCAAGTACAAGCAAAAGTCCATGACCTGGCCATAAGGGTGCACCAAACTTAAATATTGCACCTCAAAGGGATACTTAAACAATTTTTATTTCATAAAGTTGGGGGACTTGCATGAGCCAGATGAAAAAAAAGAAAAAGAATGATCAAGATTGACTTTTAGTCTCTTGCACGGGCCAAGCTCAATTTCCTATCATGCAACCAGTAACACCTTTTCTTTAGTCTCTCCCTACCTAGTCATTCCAACTCTGAAATCATTATTATGACATAATTAGGGTTAATGTCAGATTTTATGAAGGCCCTCCAAATCCATGGAAAACATTATGCAACTCCCCATGACTGAACCCAGCCTCAAAGTCTCACAAGCTCTTTAATGTATAGTTAGACTGGTAAATTTCTGAGATGGAGGTGATTTCTCAGACACCATAGCTGTGCTTTTATTTGCTCCATATTTTTCCATTAACTACAAATTACACGTTTTACATCATTGATGATCTTTGCCCTCCAGATCCCCTGACTTTTCATCTAGCGCCTCCCTGAGGATGGTGAGGATTTTAGCCTTGTTTCTTAAAATTTTATCGTTATCATGACTGACTTCTCAGACGAGAGTTTCTGGATACCATAGTACACATTGCAGGGGATCTGGTCCCTGCTCCCTGCTCCAAATGCTTTACCATGCGATGATGCAGTAGTTGTGACAAGATGACGAAGGGAATGTAGTGCAGAAGGGTTGTAGTTTAGCACTAGCTAAACGTGGCGTCGGTGGGAATCCGTTTTGAGAAAAAAGACATGGGGACAGATGGCGGGTGGCCAGTCTTTTAATTCACCAGCATTCATCAGAAGCCCACGTCGCTGGTTTTGAAAGTTGCAGCTTAATCTTCAGCCACATTATCCTGGAGGCGACGTCGTCACACCGAACGTGGAAGTGGAGCAGACGAGGATGAAAGAGACAGAGATGGAGTGTAGGAGAGAGAAAGAGAAGAGAGAGACCACCTACGAGGCCGCTTGATGATGCGCTGATCTGTCTTTGTCACTGCTTCTCTGTGTGCATATGTGTGTGCCTTTCCTTGTGTGTGTGTAAAGCATTATGCTCAGAGAGGACATTGTGAAGTGTTAGGAGGTGCTGCTGTATGCAGATAAAAATGTGTGTTTTGGATGCGTGGCTCAGTAGGTGGTGTTTGTGTACGCTGTCTCATAATTGCCGGTTGTCTTTATTTTGCGTCTGCTCGTATGATTGTGTGTGTGTGTGCACCATGTGAGACACAGCAGCGTGTGGGTGGTGAGCTAAATGAAACGAGTGAGTATTAAGTTTAAGCTGAGGTGGGAAGGCAGAAGTCTTGCTGCTTCTCTTCCTCCTTCATCCATCTCCACCTTG
This sequence comes from Toxotes lorentzi, assembly GCA_037833715.1. Classification (NCBI taxonomy): domain Eukaryota; kingdom Metazoa; phylum Chordata; class Actinopteri; family Toxotidae; genus Toxotes; species Toxotes lorentzi. The sequence goes on along the minus strand of JBBMJY010000015.1, from coordinate 15,687,251 downwards.
TTGCATGTCTATCCCTTACTCACCTCTCTTCTTCTTCTCTTTTTCCCTCCTTCATGTGACATATTACTTCCCACTCTCGCATCTAGTCTTCCCTCCCGGTCTCGTACACTCACACAGACACACATGTTCACACACGCTGTAAAGGAATTAGGACTGATCCGAGCTGAGTCTTTAGCTCGTCTGTCTTTGAACATCGGTGCCGTTGCTTTTGAAGCTTCCCTTTGAATTATACACAGATAAAAGCTGGCTGAAGCTGCACTGTGGTCTATACATAAAGAAGACATACTTAAGCTGTGGGTTGTATGCACACAAACATGCATGCTTAGAAACACCTATACAGAGTTGTTCAGTATTAAAGAATAATTCTAGTTTATTGCATCTAGTTTTTTTTTTTGTTTGTTTTTGTAGTGTTGGCATATCTGTTATGATAATGTTCTCACCAGAGTAACTTCTGAGATCTGGATGACATTGGTAGAAGACAGAACATGGTCAAGTTCAGCAGCACAGGGACCTCAAACAGTCAGGTGATAAACCGCGCTGTATCCATCCATTATCTATACCGCTTATCCTCTTAAGGATCACGGGGGACTGGAGCCAATCCGGGCGGTACATCCTGAACAGGCTGCCGGTCTATAGAGACATTGGGTCAAGAGGCATATTACACCCTTAAAAGATTGCCACATGTATGCTAAGCTAATTGCCCCCCAGCTATAGTATAATAGGTATAGTAGATACAGTACCATACCCACAGATGTATGTTAAGCTAATTGCTTCCCAGCTATAGAATAGTAGGTGGCTATACTATAGCTGGGCTATGGTAGAGTAGCGATTAGCTTAGAATACCCATATATGGATGCTAAGCTAATCACCTCCCAGCTACAGTATCAGTATAGTAGGTATATTACCATACCCGCAGATGTATGCTAAGCTAATTGCCTCTTAGCTATAGTATAGTATGATGTATGCTGAGCTAATTGCATCCCAGCTGTAGTATAGTATAGTATATGATAAGCTAATCCCTTCCCAGCTAAAGTATAGTAAGCATAGTGCCATACCCACAGATGTAATTAAAAAAAAAAAAAAGAAAAGAAAAAGAGAGACAGGACCCAAGTTGTAATAGACTTTTCCCTTTAATTTCATTTTAAGTTCTGGCTACTGCTTCCTGAACACATGCATTCACTCATACTGACACACACTGGTATTAATTTAATCATTTTGAGTTGGCAGGAAACGTTTGGCCCCTATTTTCTGCAACTGCACATATACTCATAGACATCCTAGAAACACACACACACATACACACACACACACATACTTTAGTATTAAGTTATTTGGCAGGACATTTTGGCTACTAATTTTTGGTATCTATACACACACACTTAGGAATTAACTTTGTCTTGGCAGGCAGGAAATTTCTTTTTTTTTGTTTTTTTTTGTGTGTGTGTGTGTTTCCGCATGCAGACAAACATGCATATAAGAGCGCATACATACACATGCACACACAATGGGCAGTAATCCCCTTGTACATGCCAGAGCTTTGGGCACTGCAGGGATTTTCCTCTTCAAAGAGCAGACCACCCATCGCCGGAACAATGGTGTCCGAACTCTGGAAGATTTCCTGTGGCGGAGGTGGGAATCCACACACACAGACACACACAAAACAGATGTAGCCTGTATTATGTATAGACACACATACGCATATGTGTGCATGTGGCATTTTAACACATATTAACGCACACATAGGCTGCCTTTTGGAGCTCATGGGAGGACAGAGTGGTGACAGACAAACAGAGAGGGATCTGGGATGTGTGTCTTGGGGGGCGGGGGGGGTGTCAGAGAACCAGAGGAATAAAGGGATAAAGGGACTAAGGGGAAAGACCGAAGTTTCCTTAGCACTGTCCCATGTTTTCCTCAAGTCTTTCCCTCCCCCTTGCTCACTTGCTAACTTTATTTTTTTTCTTCTTCTTTTGTTTTGTTTTTTCAGTTTTTTTTTTCTTTTTTCTTTTTTTTTTGTTGATGCGGCTGTCTGCCTTGTGCTGCCGCCGATTCACTCACAGACAAATTAAAAGTATTTGTCGCCTTAAAGCAGCCTTTTGAATTCAAAGACAAAAGATGGCGGGGCAACAAAGAACACCCCGCGTGTTGTGTGGGAATATCGCTCCAAATGTTTAGATGCACCCCCCCACCCCCGCCCCCCCCCCGCCATGAAAACACACTTCCATCCACATCATCTCTTCTTTTCTTCTTCATTTCTTTTCTTCCTTCTTTTGTTACAACCAACAAATTCTTTCTCATTTGATGGAGAAATTGTCTTTTTTGTGATTGACTTGTTCTTTGTTCGACACGTACAGACTGCATTGTTGCGTTTCTTTCATTTTTGAATTGTTATTATTTTCCATATTGACAGACAGCAAGTTGGCTTGGGCGCAGAATTACAACAAGCAGATGCACACACCGGCTGCTTTTAGCCTGGTTTAACTATGCAACGTTCGGGCCTAGTTGGTATTCACACCTTGTCATTTCGCAGATTTTTTTTTCCGCGGGAAACTTTCAGAAAATTTATCCATGAAATTGAAATTTAATTCTGCTAAGTAAGAGTGTTTATATGTGTGTGTGTGTGTGTGTGTGTGTGTGTGTGCGCGTGTGTGTGTTTGTGTGTGGGAGGATGGTTGGTATTTGTGTCCAGCTGGTGGAGTTTTGTATTTCTCCCCATGATTTATTTTTCGGTTTACAGTTGGCCGTCAAACTTCATGGGTGGAAAAACTGCTCACGTTGCAGATTTTCTGAGGAGATGCAGATAGTGTTTATGTCTTTCCCTTATTGCCTCACTGTCTTCCTCAGGCTCACACATGCATTAACCCATGTGTGTGTGTGTGTGTGTGTGTATATATATATATATATATATATATATATATATATTCCCCTTCCCTTACTTATTTTTTATCTTAGCATCTTGTAGCTGTAGCAGCTGTTCCCATGCCACTCAATATCTTTTCCATTTTCAGCTTGTCTGTCTTTGGCTATTTGAATTTGTATTTAGCTAGTTATTAGTATACAATTTCTTTATCTAGATGTGCAGATAGTCCCACCTGAGAGAAAATAGTCTTGAGTTGATGTGGCATAAAAGAAAAAACAAAACATATCACAGTGTTTCAGAGCTCAAAGGCAAAACCTGGTACTTTCTTCTTGACCTTACTTGATTCATTTTTTTATTTACACCATTTTTTGTTATGGGGGGTGGCACAGTGGTGGGTGTTGCCTCACAGTAAGGTTGTTCTGGGTTCAAATCCTCCACCCGAGCTTGCATGGGTACCTTCTGGATACTTTAAATGCCCATAGGTGTGAATCTGAGGGTGAATGGTTGTTTGTCTCTATATATCAGTCCTTCAGGGTGAACCGTGCCTCACCCCAGTGACCATTAAGAGGATAAGCAGTATAGATAATGGATGGATTGATGTCTCAGAACATTTTTCTTGGCTAGTTACCATAGTTTGGCTACACTACCAGGCCAGTGTGTTAAGAAATTTACAAAAGCTGAGTATTGGTTTAAAAAATGCAGTGTGAATTTTATGTGGACAAATAAAAACTGCATTAAGAGTCCAAAAGCATTGTGTTTACCTGGAATTTCTGTATTTTCTCACAGATTAAATTTCTCAATATTTGAGAGAAAAACACATGGGGTAGAGAGGTAAATATTGGACTTGAGGACCCACAGAGCAATTCTCTGGGATGTGAAACACATTGATTGTACTCCATTATCCATTCAGAAAATGTGCAGGGATTTTTTTTTTTTTTGCATTTATAGAGCGATAAGAAGACAGATAGAAAGACAAGCTCCGATTACATAGTTGTCCTGCAAGCTTCAATAAGAATTCGGTCGAAGATAATGATCCGATTTTTATTTTGGAGTGAAGTATTCCTTCAACCTTGGTTCATCCAGGGACAATTGACCGAACGCTACTTCAAATGCCAAAGTCTGACGGAGAGGAATCTAAAACGTCTTATGATTGTGTGGTGGCGTGTGGGTCCGTGTGCCTTTGTGGAAGTACACCCCCTCGTTTACGAGGCTGTTTTTTTTTTTTTTTTTTGGTCTGCTTGACAACCAAACACAAGCCCCTTCTGTCAAACAAATGGGAACTGTGCTGGGGAGAGGGGGCGGCCCAGGCCCGAACTGCAGAGATGGGCACTCTTTGACAGCTGCTTTCATCTTGTTATTATTGCTCCTTCACACTCAAGGATTTTTGGGCTTCCTAAAGTATTTCTGTCGCTCTCTCCTTCCTCTTCCTCCATCTAACCCCCCCCCCCCCCCCCCCTTCTCTTTCTCTGTTTCTGTCACCAGGCTGTGATTGGCTGTTATGACAGAGCCATCGCCAGGCTGTCAGCCTCTTCTAAAAGCTCAGTTTAATTACTCCTTTTCACTCGCATGACACATTCATGCACAGATGCATGCAAACTCGCACGCACACACGGTAAAGTCACTCGCAAACACACAAACCAATGTGCTCAGCTGCATGCCACGTCCTGGCAGTAAAAAAAAACAAAACAATGGTGACCGAATCCTCCGTCACCCACTGTACTTCTTAGCAGACCCCCAGACATCAAGTCGGTTTTCTGAAGGGCTGGCCACTGCGTGGTATGATGGGCATCGATCAATCGCACGCCATGCTGTGCCAGGCTCTGAATAGCCAATTAAAACCATTGAGACAAGGGAGAGAACGCGGGGTGGGGTGGGGGGGTTGTTACGAAGGAGTGGGAGTCTGGTTTCAGAAGGATGGTGATGAAAGCGAAAGGAGAGAAGATGCAGCAGCAGTTGCCTGTGGTTGGTAAATGTTTAAATATTCTGCTTTGCATACTTCCCGGTGCTCGCTCTCTTCCAGCTTTCCCTCTCTGTTGTTCCTCCAGATAAAGATTCCTTGACGGATGCTTTCAGCTATGCTCCCATAAACAGAAGACAGAAGTGCATTGGGTTGCGACCTTGACTGATGGAGGGAAGCTAAGACAGATGTACAGATTTGGTAGAAATGAAGGGGAAACAATGAGAAAGCCTTGTCGTGTGTGAATGCCAAGCTGTGTGGGATGGGTGTTTCATGTCATCCTCAACCCCCACCCCCCATTGCCGCCTGTCACCCTTCTTTTTTCTTTTTTTCATTTCCTTTCGCTCACCCCTTCCCCTACATCTCATGTCTCTCTCCCGTCCATGTCCTGATGTCTCTTTCCACTATATATTTCCTCCTTTCCATTAATTTCCATTCTTTTGTTCACATTTCTCATTTTCCTCCCCTCTTCTTGTTTCTTCCCATTACCTCTCTTTGTTGCTCTTCATCTTTGTTCCTTATCAAATTTTGCCCTTGTCAGTTCCCAATCAATCCCATCATCTTTTTTCTCCTGTTTTCCTGTCTTACCTCTTTCTTGTGTTTCTTGCCCCCCCCACCCCCACCCCCTTCCTTACTTTCGCTCCTCTACTTCCCCCTCTCCTCCCCCTGCTAGGTACCCTGCCCTACGACATCAAGATTGTGATTGCTGGAAACCATGAGTTGACCTTTGACCAAGAGTTTATGGCTGACCTGATCAAGCAGGACTTCTACTATTTCCCGTCAGCCTCCAAGCTGAAGCCAGAGAATTATGAGAATGTCCAGTCACTGCTCACTAACTGCATCTACCTGCAGGACTCTGAGGTTACCGTGCGGGGCTTCAGGATCTACGGCTCCCCCTGGTGAGTAACCACCTTGACTTGAACGCCTTGCACAGCAGGTACCAAAAACACAGCTACAGAATCCTCAGAAGTACATTTCTTTGTGATCACATTTTATATGACCTTTCAAGACCTTTATTGTTTAGGTTTTGTGTTTGTCTTGTTGCATGTTCCTAAATGACTTCGTATTCACATCAAAAGAACCACATCAAAAGTCTGAGGCTACTTAGTATTCTGTCATGGAACAACTGTACACATTACACATTGAAAGGGGAAGAATGGGCTCAATAACGATCCAGCAGCTCATATCTGCCCCGGGCCCTGTAGCAGCTTAATCCGCCCATCCGCAAAGTTAAAATGCCAGTGTCGTGACGACAGTGCTTGCTTTTTGACGTCATCAAACTTTCAATTATTGAAATTAATTACTTATTTGTTTCTTTATTTGGCTTGTGACTTGTGTTGCTTTCTATTTTTGTACCTCAATTCACTGTGGACAAGATGCTTTTTTTCCAGAGTGTGTGTGTGTGTGTGTCTGTGTGTTTACCCAGTCAGTGCTGGGTAATTGGTTTGCTGTGATAGCAGGGTCCCCAGAGTTTATTTGCTAAGGCCACTGCAGAGAGCTGCTTGATTTGAACCAAGAGGAAGACGGGGATGGAAGAGACGGAGGGAAAGAAGATACGAAGGAGGGGACGGCATGAGACAAAGGAGAGAAAGGAGGAAAGAAGGATGGAGTGGAGATAGATGAGAGAAGGGGGGGAAAAGAGGCAGTGGGAGGGGAGGGATGGAGATTTAGCAAGAGATGATTTTATTCACATTCACTGGCTGGTGTAATAGGCACATGAGGTGGTGTGTGTGTTTGTGTGTGTCTGAATGTGTGAATGTGTGTGCCCGCTGTGGGTCTGTAGGTTTGTGTACCATATGTGCTCTCACTTGCTTTGGAGTGTGCATGTGTGTACTTGTAGACCTATCCTATCTTTGTGAGGACCACTATCAGGATAGATCCTACTTTGTGAAAGTGAGGACATTGTGGTTGATCCTCACAACTTCACAGGGCTGTTTGTAGGTTAAGATCTGGTTTTAGAGTTCAGTTTAGATCAGGTTTAGGTTAGGCTCAGGGTGTGTTCCTGCAGCACATAGGGGCTCCAGCTGGAAGCACCGTGTGTTTCCCCCCTCGCTGTCTGTGTTCCCCTCTTGCCTCCTTCCTTCTTTCTTTTCTTTCTCCATTGCAACCTTACGTTCTTCCTTTCTGTCTTCCTTTTTCTTTCCTTGCTCCATCACTTTTGTACTATGTTGTCATTTCCTTACATTCCCTTTTTTTCTTTCTTCATCCTTCTCTATCCCTGCACGGCCTGTACCCCCCCGGTCACTGGATGGTCTCAGTGTGTTGCTGGATGACACACACACACACACACACACACACACCGGCCACCTCCTCCACACGCTGCATTCTTTTTGTAGAAGTAGTAAGACTGAGCCTGTTCCGGTCCTCTCCATTGCCATGGCAATGATAGGCCCAGCGCTGCTCTATGGCCTGTGGATTACCCCCGCCTCGCCCAATGCCACCACCTCCACAGTCTGAAGGTGCTAACGGACGGTCTGACCTCCCAATTACAGTCTTCTGTGTGTTGCCATTTGCGATGAAAACACAAATTTATTTTATATTAGGAAAACAATCGTATGAGTGCTGAAGTACTTTAGAAAGCCTGAAACACTACTTTTAAATGAAAAAATAAGTTATGCTCAATGCACAATGAGTAGCTACAAAGCTTAACCCATGGATCACGGATAAAAGAAGCAATGCTACCATTGCAAACAAACAGCGGCATCCCGTCTTTTGTTGACCTGTCCGTCCACCCCGACCTCTTCCTGATGCAGACATTTTTTTAGGTATGAGACCATGTGTTCTGTCTGTCAATCTGTCTTTCTGTCTGCCTATCAGTCAGTCCGTCTGTCCATCAGTCTGTTTTTCAATCAGTCTATTGGTCTGTCTGTCCATCAATCAATCTGTCTGCCTGTCATTCCTTCAGTCTGTCTGTCTAATTGAATCCCTCTTTCTTCTTTCTGTCGCCTCCTCTCATTCTCCATCCTGTTGTCTTCCACAGTCTTCACAACTTTCCTATTTGTTCTCCATCCCTCCATCCATCTGGCTTCAGGAGCTATTTGCTTTCACTCAATTTCTTTTCACATAATGCCATCAGCTTTCTTGCGTTAAGTTTTTTCCTGCGGTATGGGTCGCTAAGAGCAGTTAGCTTAACATCTTTCTCCATGATCCAAAAAATGTGTCAATTTCAGAGTTGTTGCTAATCTTTCCATTGCCGTTTTTCATGGATGTAGCTAGGTAACTAGCTTGCTATGTCAGAAGATCTAGACCTTACTGTGCAAAGCTCCGATTGGCCAGTCGTTTCCCCAATGAGTCATGTGATGTCTGGCACGGCATGGTATGACTACTGCTGCAAATCCTGCTGTGAAATGGACATTATGTTGAATTTATCATGACTCCCATGTAGAAAAGGTAATTTCATTACTGTCCCATTTTCCTCCAGCATTTATTTGTTGTGCCAACCTGGCCATTATTTGAATAATGGTTTTTACTAGAAGATTTAGATCATGCGACTGAGATAGTGTTTGTTACATTGGAAAATATTTGACTTTAACCTTAACATGCTATTTTTTTTTTTAAGATGTATGGCACACCAGAAAATCTGATGCAAAAAAAAAAATCAGTGTTAGCGAAAATAAACAAAAGCTTCTCCACTCTTATCTCCATTGTGTAAATTAAACCTAATTTAGAAAAAAAAGTCATTAATTAAGTGCATGCGAGGGAGATGTGCCGAAGCTTTGATTAATTTGCTGAACAAACACAGTCCATCAACTCAGAACCTGTTCCCGAAATAACAATAAACAACAGGAACTAAGCGATGCATGAAAAATGTTCTGTAGCTATATTTAGGCTACCATTTTTATTAGATGTCAACTTCCTCCACCAAAGAAAATGTCTTACATTTACTTTCCAGATGTCCAGTTGTTTCTTGTGTATTACTGATTGTAGCTGTACTTTTTAGAAAGTAAAGAGCAAAGTACACTTGTAGCTCTAATGCTACAAGAGATTTTTGCACATTCATGAATCACCTTCCTTTTTTCAAGGGATTGTCTATCATTCATGTAGTAATGAAAATTGAGTGACATCTGTCTATCACTAGACTGAGTGTCGCTTCAAAAATTAGCTTTTGAAATGAAATTTTCACACAAAAAGTACATAATACTTTCACCGGCTGGTATCACAGACATCTCGGATGCGCAGCGTCTCAGAAACTACTCTCTACTCATAATTTAGCAACTCAGATTCTCAGCAGCAGAAACCAATCTGGCAACCTCGACGGATGACATCTGAGTCATTATTAATAATGAGCTTGCATGGCCGGGACACGCAGCTTTTGCACATTCGCGGATCTGTTCCTCTGCGAGAACAAAACACGGCCATAAATATGCACTTCATCAGTCACCAATTAAGAAATTCATGTCTGATGGAAAGAGGAGTGGATCTTCTCTAACAAAAGCCTTCATCACAACCATTCTGCCTCTTTTGAAAACACTGCATTGCATTGAAATGTATGTGATTATTGTACATTTCCTTCACGCTTAGAAATACACCAACGTCCATGGCCCTTTTAACCAAATAGGAGGCCCTAGGCCTAAGAATTTGCTGTCAGGTCCCCTGGCGACCCCAACCATATTGCCAATCCCATTATTTCCCTGGACACCCAAAAATCAACCAGTAGTCTGAAGTGGTTAGTTAATTAATCTGTGAGTTCATTTTGAATTTAGTATTCATCAGATAGTGTTTTATAAAGCCAAATGTCAAAAGAACAGGGCTGTGATTCTTCTGTACTATATTGTCAACAAATTCCTTAACAATTATATATACAAATACTGTTCAATATAACTTTATGTTTGTTCAATAAAAATATTTTGCAAAGACAAATAAAGATAGCAGCTTCTCACTTTGGTTTGGTAGGTTGCCAGTTCCATCCCTGGCTGGATGTCGAAACATCCTTGGGCCAGGTACTGAACCCCAAATTGGCCCTGAGTGTGTGTGTGTTAGTAAAAGCCATGAATCTGTGTGTGAATGGGTGAATGTGACTCGTACCACCAAAGCACTTTGAGTGGTCGCTAAGACTAGAAAAGTGCTGTATCAATGCAGCTCATTCACCTTGTACAACAATGGATACAGTCAGTGTTGGTTCAAATGGAATCATCAGACTTATCCTTTGAACATTTAGCCTATTTTTCAGGCGGCAGCAGACATGCAAAACCTTGATGTGAGACTATTTGGCTCGAGGGTCTCTGATAGCTGCTTGGAATAATTGAATTTTAGGGGGCAGTCCTAATAACTTTGAAACTAATGGGGTTAGAGACTTGATTCCAGATCCTAAGAGAATGCTTTGGAGGGTCAAGATACAAGTATAATTCATCGGTGGAAAGCTGTTGTCTCCAAGTATCATCTCATCTTTGAGTACTTTTTGCTGTTAATCGCAAGAAGGATGGAAGTTGGTTGACTGAGAAAGAGGGAGCTAGAGAGGACAGGTGGGGGGCAGATGAGGTGAATGGAGGGAAAGCGTCAATGTGCAGTGGTATGAATGGGTTAAATCTCTTTAATTGTTTATAATGATGGTCTCGGTGGAGTGGAAGACAGACAGGCAGGGGAGACGGACGGCTGGTTCACAGACACACAAACAGGCAGGGATGAGAGAGACAAAGTAGTCCGTTTGTTGATGGGGGATTTGTGTGGGAGCGACGGGGGAGAGAAAGAAGTAAGAGACCCTTTTTTTTTCTTCTTTAAATGAAAACGGCAGAAATGTATCGCTCCCCACTGCTCCGCGTGGAATAATTAAGGACGGAGATGCAAAAGACTCCTTAATTAGATTTTTTAATTATTGAGGATTCACTTCTCCTTCTATAGTGGCCCAATTAAGAAAGCTCATCAAAAACTAAAGAGATGAAGAGAGGCCGTTTTCTTCCCCCCCCTGTCCTCCTCCTCCTCCCGGCCCCCCTCTGTCTCATCTTACTCCTCCCTTTCTCACTCCGTCTCCTCTTCCTCAGCTCCTCTCATTTGACAGAAATGGACTACCTGTGCTCTGTTTGATGGCTCGTCCTCGCTGATGAGCGGGAAATGGAAGGGACTCTTGCCGACTTTAATTAACTTGCTTGTTTTCACGGGCCTCAGTGAAAAGTAAAAGAGGAAGGTGGGAGAGAGAGCGGAGGGAGGGGGGTGGAAGAGAAAAGGTAAAATGCAGTGGTGGCACGCAAGAGCTTTTCCTTTAATGATAATGAGTCTAATGATGGTGGAGATGGCATGAAGGTAATTTGACCTTCTTTCTCTTCACGGAGCTTCAAGACTTTGCTTTGTTCCTGCTCTGATGAGGAGAGACTTCACAGAAATGGAAGTTTGAATGATGGAGAGAAAGAATGAATGACAAACAAATCCAACTTCTTAAAGGACTCAGGCGGTGGTGATGCATGTTTTAGCCCATTAACGACTAACTGTGTTTCGTTTACTTTACTGCCAACCATTTGATTTTCTTCCTGGCCATCATTTTTCACTTCAGGATGCTGCAGGAACTTAGGTAGACAACTAATCCATCAGAGCGAACATTAGTGACCTTTGTTTTACACTGGGCAACATGGCGGTGCAGCAGTTAGTACTGTCGCCTCACAGCAAGAAGGTTCAAGGTTAGAATCCACCAGCTTTGGGTTGAATGGCTGTTTGTCTCTATATGTCAGACTTGCAATAGACTGGTGACCTGTTCAGGGTGTACAAAAAATGGATGAACAGATGGATGTTCCACACTGTTGTCATGCAAGTAGTCTGATTGCAAACAGGGATTATTTTGAAGAACAGAAAGCTGAAGGACAATCCGTCTTCTGAGATGTGGAAAATGGCTGCTAACAAGCCGGAAGTTAAACTAGAACGCAATTTTATGCAATTAGCAAATATAAATACTATGAACAAGATCAAGTTTCAAATTTTGTCCATTTCTTTATGGCTGCATTGAAAAAGGTTGCAGTCTGTGTGTTACAGCCAAAGACAGGAACTGGCCTTTTATTCAAATGCTTAAGATTACAGATCTTCTGATACATATGTAACTGACTCTAATGACAGACCTGTTTTACAGCTTGTGTATATAGTATATGTTACAGCCATGTGTTTCAACAATCTTTCTCACATTCTGGTAATGGAACAGATACACTGTTAGTCGGTGGGCATTGCCAAAACATGCATGACCTACTAATATTGTGCCTGGATCACTGAAGCTGCTGTTGCTGCTTTGCTAACATGCTAAGTAATGTTATAATGCTGTGAAAGTATTCATTTCCAGAGCAATGTATTGTCCAGAGCTAATTGAACAAAGTCGGAGAGAACTTGGGAAGCTGCTCTTCACTGCTTCACCCATGCAAACATCACCTCACAAAGTAAAGTCTATTTGTCATCCAGGGAAGACGCAGGAACAGGTGATGGGAAGTGGAAAAGTGTGTGAAGGTGAAGAGGAAAGGGAAAACCTTCGGACGTCTGCTGGACAGATTGAGAAAGGAAGGTTTGGGGAGATGAAGGGGATGGAGACAGGGGCCGAGGCAAACTGAGGAGCAGATTTTGACAAAGTTTTTCCTGATTTCCATAGTTTACTGAGCTGAACTGAAACCAGCGACCTCCTACAAGGAAGTAAATCAATCTAAAAATATATGGTATGTATTGGAATACTGTCGACAGTAATGCAATGCATGCACTCCTTTGTGTGTTGTGGGTGTGCTCCTTTAAAGATGTATAAAGACAGAGAGATGTGGAGTTGGGAGTTAATGCTTTTCTGGGCCTCCTCACCAGAGCCTGCACTAAATTAACATCAAATTCACTCTGAGACTCTCAAACCCCCCCTCTGGGCCCTTGTCCTCTCCTCTCTCTCCACCTCCTCTATCCCATTCATCCTTCCATTCCTTCATCTCCCACCTACTATTCCCGTAACACATACATTCCCACTGGACCCAAGTAAAGTAGCCTATGAGCACTGAACATTAATAAACGGGGTACTGAAGGGAGATGGTGGAGGAACGAAGCAAAAAAAGGAAAAAAAAAATTGGCCCACTTTAACCCTTGTCACTTTCCTACCCTCTCTTCTCTGCACCCCCTCTTTTTTTCTTCATACTCCTCTACAATTTCATCTTTTCCTCCCTTCTAAATGGGTGCCAGTCTGCAGCCCTGTAGCTGAATAAACAGTTACAGAGGGAGGAAGAGCAGACGTGAGGACATTTACTGTGTCGTTTCCCTGGAGGGATTTCTCTTTAAATTACCTGTTAAATGGCCTCCAGGGGCAGGACTTCACCGTGCATGGATGTGTGTGTGTGTGTGTGTGTGTGTGTGTGTGTGTGTGTGTGTGTGTGTGTGTGTGTGTGTTTGTGTGTGTGTGTGTGTGTGTGTGTGTGTGCTTGTGTGTTATGGCACGCTACGGGGCATTTTTCTTTCTCTATTTCACACATGCCTTCCCTCCCTAAGGCATGTGGCATTGTCGAGCAAAAAAAGCTGAATTAAAGTGATTCTGTCCTTATGTTCCTCCTCGCCTCAGTCCCCTCTCTCTTCCTTCCTCTATTCTCTCACACACACCTCATCTTTCCGTCTCGTCGGCTCATCAGCAAGCAGTTATGTTCGGCATTAGACCACAGAGGGTGGGGGTTGGGGGAGAAAGGAGGCTGTGGACACTGCAAAAAAAAAAAAAAAGTCAAAGCCGGGAAGTCATATCACCATCTCTGTGTCTCTGTTCCTCTTTGCATGCCTCAAACCGGCAATTGAAATGACTCCAACCGCTCCCTCTAAATGCAGCTTCATTTATTGCAGCAATTTTTGCACAAACAAATGTGTTTGCTGTGAAACAAGGCAGATTAACTCTGAGTGATCCACTTGCATTAAAATGAGCCTTTCAAGCAAGATAAACATGTTGATGCACTGAAATTAGGGAACATTTTCCCACTTGTGTTCTTTAGATAGAATCCTTAAAATTCCACCTTTGCACACGCTCATGTTGTTCATCGTAATTCCAGGTGTTATTTTGTAATGAAGTGCTACAATTTATTCCTTTGTATGTATCCATGTTATTTAACAAATGTTGATTTCAGTCTTACATTTACCTGAATGCCTATTGACCTAAATGTATTGCATTCAGTGGTTGGTTTTCTATGCAGATGACAAAGCAATGGTAGTAGCTGTAAAAACTTGAAACTTGAAACTGTCTCAATCACTAGGTCAGGTCCTACATTCTTAAACTTCTCTAATGAGGGCCCCTCATTTAGCTTTAGTCAGCTTTCTGCACCCACTGGCACTAAATATGAAAACATGTTTGTTATAATCATTCCCCGTAGTGACCCCTTCTTAGGCTTGTTTTGGTATCTGTTTAATATTACTGTTTTATTTCGAAGTTCATTTCCCTGTGCAACTGTTCCCACTTTACTTCTGGTTGTCAGTTTGTCTGATGAGGACAGTTAACTGTCGACTATGTCCAACTGTAGAAAGTTAAAAGGGTCTAGATGACAGCCTCCAAAATGGCAGTAAATAAATCAATACCTCAAACGGATTCATTGCACTTTTGCTTTTTCTTTTTTGAGTTTTTTGTTCATCTTTATTGTTGACAGTACCAAATACTGTGGGCTCTTCTGCTCTGCTTCCTGTAACCCTCACTTCAAAACCACCTTTAAAGAGAGCCATTCGCAGCCTGGGTTATTCCTAAACAATTTGCATCCCACGCATTTCACTTAAACAGGAAGCTTCTCTGGTCTCGAGATCGATCAGATGTCTTGATGCTGCATTGTGTATTCTAGTCTATTGAGATTCCTGTCTGTGGTGCAGTTGGTCTCTCAGTTTGCATCTTCTGTGTTGCAAAATGGCTGCTCTAGTTCTGCTAGTGTAGCTCTTCTGGAAATGTCTCAAAAAGAACATCCTATTTTTCACATTTTGCCAGTTAATCACTTGTCCCCGCCAGTTTTTTTTTCTTTTTTCTTTTAATTTAAGTGCATGACGTGTTTTGGGTGGATTTTTTCCCTTTAAATCTGATCAAATAATCTTTTAAAATGGGTGTTTTTTTTCCCAAGAACTGATTTGCATTTGAAACGAGCATTTAACTCAACCAAATGGAAAGTGTTTGAGTTGTTTCAAGGAAATCTTTGATTGGAAACCACTACAACATTAAAAAAAAAGCTCTATTTAAGGTACATGTTTTCTTGCACAAGATTATTTGCACTGAAATCAAGGAAGATTAGCTGTTAATATTTATAGGTTCAACAATAAATGAGGTCTTATTGCAAGCACGATACCATCCTTCCCTCAAGGGCAACTAAGTGCTCCTCACCGCAGTGTGTCCCTTCTGCCACGCTGGCACTGGGAGTACGGTTCTTGCCACTTACCCCCACCCAATCTCGGATGCAGGAGAGGACACCCATGCCTGCCACCCATCCTTCCACCCCGCTGCCCACCCAACCTCCTCCTCCACTTCCCCTGAACAAGCCACCAGCTCTGGATGATCTGGCTAATCTCCACGATTGACACTCTGTAGCGCAGGAGACCGGAGGAGAGGGAAGAAGAAGAGAAGTGGAGGGGGTGGAAATGTGTGTGGGGGCTTTTCTTTTCTCTTTTTCCTCTCCATACCTTTCTTCTGCTCTTCTCTGCCCTTTTCGTTTCCGTCTCTCCACTGGAGAACTTTGAAATAATTTGTGTCTCGTGGGTTTCTTTTTTTTTTTTTTTCTTTTTACACATTCTAATTTTCAACTAAATGGGACATCTGTTTGAGAAAAGGAAGATTTGCCACGGTTGCCAAGGCAACTATCACTCTGAAAGGAAGGGGTGGGGGGGGGGGGGGGGGACTAGGAGGGGGAAAAAAAGAAGCCCAACAGCTTTTATGGACAGAATTAGACTTTGGTGGAATATTACCCCTGCAAGACAAACTGCAATGGGACCTGCTCATTCTTTCCTCTCTCTTCATCTTTCTCTCCTTCTTAACGTCGTCTTCCCTCAGTCTCTCGTGCCACTTTCCCCCCATCTCTTGCACTGTCTGTCCGTCTCCCTCTTGTTCGTCTCTTTTCGTGCTCACGCCCTCATATTCCCCTCCCCTTCCCTGTTTTCTCCCTTTCTCTATCCATCGTGCTGCAGCATCATCAGAAATATCAGTGTGAAATCTGTCTCCAATTAGAGGCCTTACCCCCCTACCCCCTCCCACCTACCCACCCATGACAGCTCTTCTGCTGTCTGAAACGTCTCATCCACGGTGCTGAAGCCCACCTCACACTCCCTGGTAATTGGTCATTATTTAGAACAGGAAGGGACAAATATGCTTCCCCCAGCGCTTCTAAATGCGAGTTAAACGGCCCTTCATTACGCTTGTGCTAACAGTAAGGAACGATGGTGGAGAGTGGGGGGTCCTGGCAGTTGTGTAAAATGTCACATGCTGTGGTCGAAACATGACAAATCCGGAAAGTCATTGGCTCCTTTGGAAAACAGGTAATGTTGCGCAGGGTCCGTATTACATGGAAATCTGCTGTGTCCAACCTGAGGGACGAGCTGAAGGGTGAGGGGAGAAAAAAAACTAGAAAATAAGAAAGGGGTTGTTTTCTCTTAACAGCGCACCGGCAGAGCTGAAATTGTCTTCATCGCTATTGATGTAGTTTTTAAAAAAAAAAAATCAATGGCGGATGCAGCTGCGTGGTGGATAACGAACCACTGGTTGCTGTGTTTCACAGAGATTCACTCTTTGACAGGTTTTTGCAGTAAAAATGGAGCTCCTTTCCCTGCTCCCACACAATGTCCCAACCAAGTTCTTGATGGGAAAACAGAAAAAAAGGTTCCAGTGCTTGAAACTAGCAGCCCCTGTACCACAAATCATTCTCCAACAACATTAATGTCAAAAATATTGTTTTCTGAGGCATTTTCCCCTTTTTCCCAGTTAGAACACTCACTACTGAACGTGTTAGTGTTTGGACTCTCTAACAAGTCGATAGAACTGAAGAAGCTTCTCGGATGAGAGGTGAAACGTCTTCAAGCTTCAAACAAGAAGTCCAGTTGCCTTCAATCAACCCTTAAGATACAATGACCTGGATGAATGAGAACTTGCACAGACATGAAGGTTTGGGTTAAAATGGTTACTTTTTAGCACACGTTCATTGTCATGATCACATTAATAAACCCATTTAAGGTTAGGGATTGTGGTCCTAATAGCAAAAAATAAATGTTGAATGAAACAGGAAATTACCAGCAGTGTCTTTTGTTAAAAGTTAGCGTTTTGTTCATTCATTATTGGCATTATTATCAATCATTATTACCACAGCCTCTGGGGGGGCTTCCCTTACTTTAACTTAAGCACGTGTTGTTTCACTGCACTTGCTGAAATGACCGATTCCATCGTTTTTCCTGGATCTGTCTCAAAAAGAGGGTAACTCCTCTGTGAAGAACAAGAAGATATTACATTTTAACAGAAAATGTAATAATACAAGGCTCATTTAGATTCAGGTAAAAGGAGCAGTAGCTCTACGTCACACAGGAAAGCCCTCGTGTTAAATGAGAGAGCCGTTTAAGCCACATACGACTGAGAATAAAACGAGATGTCTCAGGATCTGGTTCACCTCAACAGACGACTGATTGGTAACCTTGCAAATTTGTGTTGCAGTTAATCTTAGTAACAATGTTGGAAAACATCACAATGTTGGAAAATGCAAAAAAGGTTTGTTTTAAGTTAGGAAAAGTTATTTTCAAGTTAAGGTTTGTGTTGACCAGCTGGACTTCTGTGAGTGCTTACCACCTTTTCCTGCAGAAAACCCCGTCAGGTTTACCTACAGTCGTCCAAAAGCAGCAGTCCTTAGCAATAAATATGCGGTAACAGGACTCAGTAGTTAGTCCAGGCCCAATTCAAGCACTGCCCCCGCCCACACACTTCATTCTACCACCCCCAGTTCCCCACACACAGGCTTGGATTAGGTCTCCTTTGTCGCCTGTGCAGCTCCAGGCATCTCCTAATGACATAGCAACTCACCCACCTGCTCTGTAAACACACACACTCATACACACACAAACTGCAGCCTCCACCTGCTGTACCAAGGGAGGCTTACACGGCAGTGAAACCATGTGCACTGATCCAGCCTTTCTACATCCCTTGCACATCCAGCACACACTCTCAGCCTCTGCGGAGAGTCCCGGCTCTTATCCCCTCTTCCTGGTTATGTTTGTCCGCCCCATCTGCCCCGCTTCAGATCACTCTCTCCTCCTCCTTCTACCCTCCCATCCCTTTTTTAAATTTTTTTTTTTTTGTGGTTCTTTTTAACATTCTTTACACATTCCACTTCGGCCGATTAGCGCATTGTTAATGTTTTTCCGCGTCGCCGTTCCTTCCCTGAGAGAGTCATCTCCGGCGGGAGCTCATTATCGCCGGGCATGAATTTGACTGCCAGGGTCCCGACTGATTTGTCACATCCCAGTTCCCTCCTGCTGCTGAGCCCAGCAGATTGGGAGTGTTGTTAAATAGTGAGTGTGTGTGTGTGTCTCATAAGGAGGGGGTGTTGAGGTGTAGTTTTGGGGTGGTGAGGGTGGAGGGGATCGTCTAGAACTTCCTGCTCTGGGGAGTGTCGCAAAGCGTTTTCCTACGATGCCTGCTACGATGCCTGCTTGTTACTGTCTTGTTTCCTGACAATAAATCTTGTCGGTGGCGAGGGATGGCAGCCAGTCACGTTGCACGTGTTGAGAGTGTTTCCATGTGGCATTTGTCATGTTGCAGGTATTGTTTACAACGATTCATGCAGTTTTGTTGATGGCTTTGTATTGTTCTGTTATATGGAAATGGGACCCTGGCAGAGAATTCATCCACTTACAAAATGCAAGACATGGGCTGGTGACTATGGAAAGAGGAAAACAGAAACAAAGGCAAAGATTTATGACTCAAACAGACACTTTTCAGCGTGCCGGCTTCATCAGAGCATGCACATCAATTCATCCAGAAGCATTGACAATGGTTTTATTACATTACTCTGTGTCAGCACTGTAGAACAGTTACGGAATTTCCACTTTTGCTTTGTTGTGCAGTGGAATAAGGATAGAAAACTTTAGTATTGCATTGATTCTAGCCACATGTTATGGCTCTGGAATGAGTTTTGTATTGTGCAGCTCCCAGAGGCCTTTAGAATCCTGCAAAGTTGCTAGATTTGACAAATTAAATGAAGCTTTAAAGGTAAATGAATGGATGAATGAAAGGGCAGCCTTGATCAAAAGGCATTCAGGGGTAATTTATCCATGCGCTTCACCTCTCTCAAGTCCAAACATCAAGGCTTCACTTCTTCCACACCCTCAGGTGGAGGTTTGCTTTCAAGCAGCAGTTTTAAAGTTAATAGATCTTTAGGTAACAAGATCATGGGTGATATCTAGGATGTATTAGTAGGGCTGACATATAGAGAAAAACAATCTTCCACACCTGTGGACAATTTAGAGTCACCAGTTAGCCTAATCTGCATGTCTTTGGACTGTGGGAGGAAGCCAGAGTATCCATAGGGAACCCACACAAGAACAAGAACCCAGAACCCTCTTGCTGTGAGGGGAGCATGCTAACCACTGCATCACCGTGCCACCCTGAGAGGTGATCATGAGTCACCTCCTAGAGACCTAACCAAACCTTTCCCATAGCACGGTCTCATCACAGAAATCTTTCAGCTCATTTGTAACAGTTTTGTAAGGAATAGACAAATTAAGTTGTTTTGTCAATAGGGATGATCAGAAAATGCTTCTATGCACCACTCTAAAGGGCTGTTACAGTAACATATTTTGTTGTTCAACATGGAGAACTTTGCGCTATTACACCCACAGGATTGCTGTGGCACCACAAACAAATTCGAGAGTCAGTCTAAATCAGACAGTTAGCTTCTTTTGTTGCGAAACAGTTCTTGCAGTTTGTTACCATGTGAAACCAGATCTAGATAAACAGGGTTCAGCTCTTATAAAATGAGTTGATGAATTTGGAGCAAATTCCGCTAACAGTTTGTTGACATCTCTGTAGTTCTTTTCACCAAGCAGGAGAGATTTTCACTGTTGGAAATTCGCCATATCTCCATTGACAACTGACAAACTGACAACCCCTACTTGTCAATGGAAACTCTGACATGAACGGTTTCCGCCACTCCACTGCTCAGAACAACAGTTTAAATGAAACAATGTGAATGCAGCATCATGACATCAACAGCTGTAAATCTGGTGATTTTGGCTACAATGATATATAATCATCAACTCCAACCTACAGCGCCAACTCGTGGGGTGGGTTTAGTGGTCCAGTGGTTGAGCAGTTTTCAAAAACCCTACATAGTACTCCAGCATAGAGATAGTGCACATGGAGGGGGGAAGGCACAAGGGGTTACAGGCGCCTAAGAGCTCATTTCTGGGCCAGCACTCAGGGTAAACTGCAGGGTAAACCAGCTTTAGTTGTGACACTACTGAATGACTTCCTGTTGACAATAATTTTGAGGCACTGAAACCATCAGCAGAAATAAAAGTCAGCTAACTTTTGCTTGTCCTTTTTGTTTTCCTTTTAACAACTTTTTCATGCGCACAGAGCTATTGAAAGATCCATCTTTGTACACTGAGCGTTGTACAGTCAAGCTTTGTTCAAACCTGCCAAACTTTTTTGAAATTTGAAATTCAAGTGAGGTTTCCAAAGGTATATATATGTTTAAAACGATGCATGAAACTCCTTTTTGATGTGGTGTTGCAGTCATAAAAAACTGAATATTGTTTTTTTTTGTTTGTTAGTTTGTTGGGGGTTTTTTTATTGTTTGACTCAGTGTTTGAGGGATGTACCTTCACTGACACATGGTTTTACCCCTAATCAATGCAGAGCTGGATCACACTCCCAAATCTACCAAATTCAGGGTTTGTGATGTGAACCCCCCCCTCCCCACACACACACACACACACCTTCTTAGGAGGCCTGGAATCAGTTTTGGCTCTGTTGATGTGAGACTTGGTGAGAAAAAAAGATTGAAAGGAGGAGGTAGGGAGTGTCAGAAAAGAAGAGGAGAGCAGGAACAGGGGACTCAACTATTCTTCTGTCACTAATCCTGTGTATGATTCCTTCCCTCCGCTTGTCCAGCAGTATCCCACTTTCCCCTCTCTGCGTCTGTCTCGCTTTCACTCCCCATGTCTTTGTTTGTTGCATCTCCTGTCATTTCCCCCCTCTTCCTCTTCCTTCACTTCTAGCTCTACATCTTTCCCTTTGTCTGCCAATCCATCATTGCCCATCCCCAAAGCCTCCCTCTCCTCGTTTTTCTTCTTTGCTCCTGCACCACACACAGAAACACCTTCCGCCCCACACACACACCATCCATCCCTTTATGACTTTCTTTTATGAATAAAAAAAAACGAAAAGAAAACGGGAAACATCGGGGACACTGAGACCTGCCCGGTGTGTGTGTTTTTGTGAGCATGTGGAATTGACACAAGCCTTTATGTGTGATACTTCAGCATTTCAGCAGAGAGGCAGATTTTATAGACTTGAAGATGGATGGATGGATGAATGTACAGTATGGATGAATGGATTACGTGGCAAGTGACAGGAAGGTGTTGTGATGAGGGAGGAATGGATCAGACTGGCATTCAGACTAAATGCGAAAAAAAACTTTTGCCTCGCGTTACTTGCACAAGTACAGCCGCTGGATTGTTTTTCACAGTATTTCACAATCGGCAGATATTTGCCCTTAACAGCCAATGGGACTCCTTTCCATCCAGAAAGGAGGAGGGGCTTGCCTTCATAGATACCACATACCTTCGCGATGTTTATTCCCACAATCAGCCATGACCGAAATTACCACTATTGCTGCCTTGTACCGGATATTTGGATGTGTTAATGATTGCGCCAACTGGGGAAGGCAGCTAACGCTATTGCTAACTTAGCTCATAGTTAAGTTCAACCAATAGCTAGAGACATGTAACAAATGCTGATTTTTCAAACATACCTACATTTTCACTCAAGTTAAAAAAGTTTCAATACCCGTCAACGAATGTTCACATCTACTCACGTCACCCGATGCTAATTTTGCAGCTATTCATATCGCTGCATTCACTTTGCATGTAATCATGCTGCAAGAAAAATTAGGTCTGAACACACCTTCACAAGAAGAATGAGGATTATGCACAGATTTTGCATCTGGAGAGTTTTTACAGTGCCGTGATTTACACAAATACAGTTCTTATTTTCGTTGTTTCATTTCTATGGGTAATAATGACATTGTTTTTTTGGCATCACAGTTGATATCCACAGGGAGTATGACTCAAACTGAATCTGAAAATAGATGTATGATGTCTGTGGGTTCAGATTTGACCAAGTAGTGGCTCAGGACAGGAGCGTGATATTTGATGCAAATCTCAGCAATCAGGTATTGAAGTATTTTAACAGTGTTGTGAGTTGCAGCCACTGTTGTTGCAACTGTTGATTGTGTTGGGAAGTAGCAGAAATCTGCAACCAGATTACTGGGGTCTTCACCTCCTCCACCTGGAAAAGCTTTGTTACAGACTAAACAATTACTAATCAATTTAAATATCAATGGAAAATAATATATGGATAAATTGATGAGGAGACTCAGTAGTTACAGCCTTTAACTGAAGGTGTGAGTGTGTGTCTGTGAGTGTGTGTTTTTGGGTGAGATGTTCAGTATCTGCCTGATATACAACTACTGTACTACAATCTCTCTCTTTCACACACACACACACACACAAGCACAAATGGGGTTCACTGCATAAACAGCATGACAGTAGTGAACATGCAACATACACGGAATGTCTACATTATCTATTGTGTGTTTATGTGTACGTGTGTAAAGGTGCTGATGAGTGTGAAAGCCGTGAATGAGCACAGCTGTGAGCAGACACACCAGGCCTTACGCACACACACTCACTCACAGATCAGGGAAGCGTTTCTTGTGACACTTTTCTTCGTGTCCTCTCACTGTTTCTTTCATGAAGCTTGCTTGCTCTGTGTCTGTGTGTATAAGAGAGAGAGAGAGAGAGAGAGTGTGTGTGTATGTGTGTGTGTGTCAAATGGACAGATGTCCCCACTCTCTGTCCCACAGATGGGCTCTGTGATGCCACAGTGTCCTTGTCCAGGATTCACAGGATGCTTGGACATACACACTCAAACTAAACCCAACTGGGCCCACTGCAGAGTGTGTGTGTTTGTGCTTGCACATCTATCTTTGTGAGGACCAGTTAGAGCTTAGACCTTACGGAGTGAGGGCATTTTTGGAAAGTGAGGACATTTTGATCAGTCCTCGCAACTTTAAAGGGCTGTTTGAGGGTTAAGACTTGGTTTTGGGGTTCAGGATAGAATTGGGTTAAGGTTAGGGTTAGGCATTTAGTTTTGATGGTTAGGGTTAGGGGCTAGGGAATGCATTATGTCAATGAGTGTCCTCACAAAGACACAAGTACAAGTGTGTGAGTGTGTGTTTCCCATGTCTTGTTGGAGAGAAGATTGTGTGTAAATCAGAGCTCTGGCAATCTTCTAATCCTTGCTGAGACCTTTGTTGCACTCACTGCTCACCTGCAATTACACCATTACTATCTAACACACACACATGCACATACACACACACAAAGTGGTACTTAAGGTGAGATAAGCCCATAATACCCACTATCTCAAAAACCAAAACCAGAGCTGACTGTGTGTGTGTGTGTGAGAGAGAAAGAGAGAGGCCCTGTTCACACCTGCCATTGACATGCATCTCAGGTCATCCAATCACACGTGGACAGCATGGACAAGTACTTCAGTTCACACCAGGTATTGAAATTTGTCCACAGTGACCTCTTGTGATCAGATCTTACAAAACCCTAACCCTAAACATGTACGTCATTTCTGTTTGCAAAGACCAAACACATGGTTGTTTTTAATCGGCAGGAGGAAGCAATGCACTTCCTGTCCCCTTGTCTGCCTGGAAATTAAAAGAAGAGGAAGAAGAAATCAAAGTAATGCAAACTGAGCATATTCCTTGGGAAGTTAAAGGTAAAACCAAATTGGCCAAGGTCAGCAGGCAGTCTTTCACGCATGAATGTACACGCTGCAAAAAGAATGTGACAATATGTAGCCACCTTGGAATGTGGTCTGAGGGATCAGAGTTCAAACACGTCCTCAGTCCGTCTTTGGTTTGTTCACACCTGGGCTTAGAACTGTCCACAATCAAATTATCCAAGATGTAAGTTCATGCCAGGTCTCTACAGGGCCAGAGAAAGAGACAGAGCAAGAGAGAGGGGGAGTGTGTGTCTGTGTGTGTGTCCTGAGACCTGCTGTGAGTTACATAAATCATGCTGAGGGCCAACATGTCTCCAATCTGCCTCTCTGCAGAGAGGTCTGTTGGGGGTGAAGACACAGTCAATGCAACACAGGTGGAACCAAGACCACAGGAAGGGCATATTAAAGGAGCAGTGCACCTCAAATTCACCAGTGCTCTCCTTACCCTTTGGCTCTGGGACTGTTTTAAAGCAGTTTCATTGTTGGTGCCTTCAGGTGTTTAGGACATTGGAGATTTTGGACTTTCATACAGTGAGTCAGGAAACAGGATGATCAAACAAACTGTCAGGTTAAGTCAGACTTACTTGGCCCAGAAAATGAAAGCAAAGGTTAAAATTATTGTAACTATTTCCTGTTGTAAACTTCCATAACCATCCTGCTTCAACTTAGGAAAACTTTACCTTCCATAGTTTGCATACACAGTTTAAGACATTTTCAGGTTTTCCGTCAGTCTGTCTCGTTCTCATGAACTAGGTATCTCAGGAACGCCTTGAGGGAATTTCTTCAAATTTGGCACAAACTCTTTGGACTGATTAATACTCGGTGGTCAAAAGTAAAGGTCACTGTGACCTCACAAAACATGTTTATTGATTATAACTCAAGAATTAATTAGCTAATTATGACAAAATACACTTAATAACCTGTGTTAACTTGCTTCAAAGTTGTCACTACGTCATGGATGTAATCTGCAACTTGACTGCTTGGTGGAGGGAAACAACTGCAAGGTAGTAACACTAGTTCTCAGTAGGTAACAATATGAGGGAAACTAGAACAAAAGGAACCCAGGTGACTTTCCTGAAATAACATTATCAAGAGCATGAACTTGTTTGGTTTGAATCCACCAGCTGGGGTTTTCTGTGTGGAGTTTGCATGTTCTCTCTGTGCTAGCTTCGGTTCCCTCTGGGTACTCCAGCTTCCTCCAACAGTCGAAAGACATGCAGATTAGTTTCATTGGCAACACTAAATCTCTAAATTGTCCATAGGTGTCAATGTGAGCATGAAAGGTTTTTTTGTCTCTATATGTCAGCCCTGTGATAGACTGCTGGCAACCTGTTCAGGATGTACCCTGCCTCTTGTTTTGGGTCGGCTGGGATTGGCTCCATAGGGATAAGGGATGGATGGATGCAGTCAGTAACAGTAAGGAGGGCGCTGTAGGCTACTCCCTGTCACATCTCTAATATTCCTTATTATCTGAGTCAGATACACTCTGCCTCCGAGTGCTATTTTCCTCCCTCTGTCCTCACTCCATCCCTCCTTCGTTGGCTGCTTCTCTCCCTCCTTCCTCCACACACCCATTCCTCTCCCTCCTTTTTCCATTTCCCACATCATTTCTTCACCCATAACTGTATCACTCATTCTCTCCTCAATGTACTGTTTGGCCTTTTGCGTCCAGCATTCTCTTTCCTTCTCTCTGTCTCTCTGTCCCTCCTCTCATTGTCTGTCTTCCTCTCTCATCCCCATCTCCGTGTTCCTGCTGTGAGGATCAGTGCGTGTGCCCACGATTATACATCAAAGTCTGTACGTGGACGGGGGAATTGAACAGCACGTCTGCAGTGGTTGTGAGTCACAATAAATAATTAAATTGAAGAACTGTCTCTTTGCAATGTATAAAACAACTTGTTCTCTCCCTGCTTGTCTCTAGCTCAGCGCCCCGCTGTGCTGAGTGGGCCAACCAAGTCAAACTCTCACATGCTTGCCATGTACCACCACGGGCTATGCAAACGCTGAGGCTCACGTGCTCGTTTTGCCTCTACGCATGCGCCTGTTTGTGTCTGAAAGTGGCACAATGTCTAATGAGTTATAACTGTCAAATTTCCTGAAATGAGCGCCGCTAATCCCATCGTGTGGGAGTGAAGGGGGGGGTGGGGGGGGGGGTGACAAGCTTTCACATGTCGCTTCTGTGAAAACTGCTGTTGTTCCGAATCTCCAGCCGAGAAAGGGAACTTTCTTTAAAATTCCGTCTCCTGTTTTGATGTCATGTCGCCTTGTGTTTTGATTCCTTGACTTCGCTTTGAATCGCCGTCTCTGTTGTCATCAGGTCCGAGGAATGTTTTTCATGACTCTGATACCAGCACTCCTCACTGCGGTTTGCTGGTCTAGGCATTCAAGCCTTCTCTATTGTTCAGTTCAATGTCAAGTAGATCTGGTTGAGAGCTACAGCTACAAAATTTAAAATGTTACTCCTGAATAAACGTGGCTGTCAGTAAGTTCGGAGGCAGAATGTTGGAATTACATTTTCAAGTTTTAGTGGTAGAACTTTTCTAATTACCAAACAATGCACCTTGACTCAGTTCCCTCACCTGCACTGGTTGGGGTGTGTTATGCTAGTAGCATGCTATTATGCTAGCAGCCTACAGCAGAGATGTGATGGGGGTGGGGCGACAGGTGTGTTAAGCTGTGGAAAATGTGAGGTGGAAAATAGCCTCAGTTCACCCTAAACATCTTAAGGTATTCAATCCTGTTACAAGTCAGCAATTCTTACAGAAGCCAAGAAGCTACACAAACTGCACTGCATTCCTCTGTCACCTATTACTAACACTTTGTTACATTTACAAAGTACTTCAAAGGCATTACACAACTTGACCCCATCATGTACTTGTGTTTGGTCGAGGAATCAAACCGGCAGCCCTCCAATCTCTGGTTGGTCCAAAGTCCAACGGCGCACACTCTTAACTTGTTGCGCCATGTTGTAATTAGTAATGCAATTAATTGATACTTTTGTCATGTTTGTATCCATGAAATGCTGGTTTTGAAAAGTTCTATATCAGTAAATCTTGGCTTACTTATGAGACCTTCAATTGATGTTAGTGAAATGACCCTAACAAATGGTTATAGAGTTAGATTTCGTCAGGCTCTGCTCTTTGAGAGGGTTCTTAACGAAGAGCAACAGCTAGGATTCTGCTTAAAAAGCTAATCCCCTCAATGAACATACATGTACAATGAAAATCAAATCAACGATACCAAAAATTATAACACTTAAGGAGGTGGTTGGGCCATTCCGTACACCTGCATGAATATGAATAGACGTTACAAGTCAGTCAGTAGCCACACGTGGTGAATGTGATTGTGAATCATCCCACATTATCCCACCCATTATATTCAACTGACATGCATGAGACGCACAGAGAAGAAATCTGGCCTCAGGCTGAGCTTCAGGAGTGAACATCTAAGTCTGCTTCTGCACCGGACCGGCAGGCGGTCTCACCTACCAGATGATTTAGACGCTTTGAGCTCGACCTCTGCCGGAGTGGGGGGAGTCCCTGGGGGAGAACAGCAGACTTCCCTCTGTGCTCTTTTAATTGAAACTTTTCCTCCACAAGGTTTCCTAGAGAGGAAAGGCAAGCATCTACAGTGTAAAGACATAGACGTCAGGCAGACAGAGTTTGGAGAAAAAAAAAAAAAGTATAAATAAACAGGCGAATTCATGAATTTGTGTGAAAACGAAGAAGGAACAGCTTTTCACAAATCAGTGTGTATGCATACCGCTGTGCTCCACTCCCCCAACCTGCCTTCCAGGGTCGTTAAGTCATGAGCAGTTAATTAAATCTAACAGAGGTGATCACAGATGGGTGTTTTCACTGCACTGGTGCATGTAGTGATTAGCAAGAGGCCTGTGTTAAACATTAAGATGGGCCCTGTTACAGTAATCCTCTTTAATTTTTATTTTCTCTTTTTTTTACTCTTAAAACCACAGCACTCCCTCACCTCAGCTCTTTTTCATCCTCACTCACCAACAGCTATGAGATCTCTTGTTTCTTGTTGCTGTCATGTGTATCCATGTATTTGCTGAATTTTCTGTCTGGATCTTGTTCAAAAAGTTTAGATATTGTTTCTCTCATGATCAGCCCCCTTGGTGATGTCTGTGAACTCTTTTGGACTCTTGGTTTCTTCGGTTCTGTTTGGTGTTTGGTGTTTTATTTTGAAGTTATGTTCCTTGTGTGTCTGCTCCTAGGTTACTCCCTGTCATTGTCTTTTACTTCCTTGTTAATTATCTGAGTCCTCTTTCAGTACTGAAAGAGGAAATATACAAATCCCATGATGATCGTAACCAACAGTGTGTTAGTCGGTCTCTCAACACTTTCTGACTTTCTTGTTCTGCCTGTGGCTCTCAGCTCCAAGTCTTTTGGTTCCGACTGAAGGTATAAATCTTTAAAATCACCTCACAAATATAGTTTAATTTTTTTTTTAATGCTTAGTAATGACCTAAAACAGCTTCTGACTGTTCGTAGCAAACACACTCTAGAAAATCATGTATATGTTGGGGACTATTTTCAGATTGGATTAATCCACAAACGACTCTGCACCCTAGTGAGTATTTTGGGCAGCAGGATGGTTTTAATAGTTTTTGGAAACATTGGAGCTCTATGGAACAGAGGAAGAAGATATATCAGGCTTTAGTACATGCATAGCACTTGTTAGTAGGATACATTCAGTGTTGGTTTGATCTTTTCATGGTGTTTGGTGACAATGAGAACATAAATGAATATCTACAGCAGTAACTTTAGACGAACAGTGGATCAAGTGTATGTACCTGATGTGAGAGGTGCCACTTGTAGAAACGAATCCAGAGAATTGTGACCAAGCTCTGCAGTTCCATTCAGCTCTACAGAGTGTTTTAGTGTCTCTGAGTTCATTATTTTATGGCCTGTGAGTTTAATGTCTCAAGGCTCTCATCAGCCTTGTTCCCAGCAGCAGCTGTTCAGCAGCAAACAGCAAACACAGTGACTAGCATAGCTTGAGGACAGGGCAGCAGAATGACAGGTTCATAGCCAACTCGCACTTACTACTTCTTCATCCTCTCATGCTGGACTGAGGGCACCCTGGACACTACAGTGACTCACCATTGCCTCTTGAGGTACAAAGTGGTATTTCGAGATGGGACGGGTCGCGGCTAGCTGGTTAGCATGCAAACTTTAGTGAAAATCTCTGCAACGAAACACGTAGACATCTTTGACATAACGTAAAAATTTCTTCAAATTCTGTTGATAATCAGAGTTATTTTTTTGAATGTCAGAAACTAAAATACGTACATATTACCCATTGCAACTTCGTCCTTACCTGTCTCCAAACTCTGCTTCTCACTTTCTTCCCCGCTAGACCTCAGAATATCATCGCTGTTTACGTGGTTAAAAAAAATAAATAAATAAAAAATAGGCTACTGTCCTGGCAGCAGGTCATTTTCCCCGGTAACAAGGGGAGTGAGGGGGAGAAAGACAGGGAGAGAGAGATGGAGTAATATGTCATGAAGAGATGGAGAGTGGAGGAGGAGGAGGAGGAGGACGAGAGGGGAAATGAGATTTGATGAGGGGGAGAGATGAAGAAGAGAGAATGAGGGAAACGAGAAAGAGAGAGGCAAGCAATGGGCGCTTTGCTGCTCTCGGCAGAGCCATTCAATGATTCATGTACTTACTCCAGTGATATCAACGGACCTCGGTTAGTTAGACACACGCGCATTCTTGTCCTACTGTCTTTGTGAGGACACCCATTGATATAATGCATCCCCTAGATCTTTAGCTCAACTTCAACCATCACTTCTAAATGCCTGACCCTAACCCTTACCCTAACCTAAACCAGATTCTAACCTGGACTCTGGAAAAACCAAATCGTAACCCTCAAAGCTGTGTGGACCGGCCAAAATGTCCTTAAAATGTTAAAATGTCCTCACAATGATAGTTTTGAAACAAAAATGCATGAAATACGTGTTTGTGTTTCATTTGACTTTTCCTCTTGTCCTGAAGAGAATTACAGCAGTAACTCTGAACGAGTGTGAAATGAAAGTAAAGGTTTGTACGCTGTTGTTTTTCTCCCAGTGTGCAGCCTGAAGACGTGCCTAGGGATTGAGACAAACATCTGTTTTCTTCTTCTTCTTCTTCTTCTTTTTTTAAACCCCTGACAAATATAATACATACATATAGAATCTTTAATATGCTCCTCGCTTTGCCTGATTCTCCTCCTCTAGGTTAACACAAATCACTTGTACCATTGTATAATCCCTTACCTGATAAAAAAACACTGTAATTCTGGAGCAGGGATATTATCCGTGGAATTACATTCAGTTAGTCTTGGGTTTTCTCAGCAAATACAGGAGTGGTTTTCTCACACAGAGAGAAGCTACGGTCAGTTCCCTGCAAGAGATAATCTCTTTTTTAGTAACTGTGATGGAGACGCCTACAGAGACGTCCTGGCATGGTAGACCCCATGAAGAGGTTTTGCTGCAAAATGAGATATAAAGTGTTTGAAAGAGCAATGACGTCTTTTCTCTGATGTCTTCTTTTATAGAATGATTGATAGCACAAAATTAAAACAAGCTTGGGTACTTTATAAGGGAAACTGTAATCCTCAGTTGACAAAATGATAGACTGGATCATCAGTGTTTTAGGGAAAAAAAAACCTTTTGAAACTTTTTAATTTAAGAAAGTAAAATTTCTGAAGTTTTGACAGGAACTCAAAAGCGATATTGATCAATAACAGATTGCTTGTGGGTGCATTGTGAGGCTATACCAGTGATTTTGACTGTATTAACCCATTAACTATTGGTTATCAGCAACCATTTTCAAGGGCATACCATCATTGATTTCATCACAGTGGACATATATCATTCTGACTCTCAGACACTGGGCATCGTTGACATAAGCTATCTTAAGTGTTCTAGAACACAGTATGATATGTTACATAGTAGTAAAACAAAATATGATCAATCGTTTTAATGAGGTGCGGCACGGTGGTGCGGTGGCTAGCACTGTCACCTCATAGCAAGAAGGTGTGGGTTCGCCAGATGGGGTTTTTCTGTGTGGAGTTTGCATATTCTCCCCCGTGCTAGCATGGGTTCCCTCCGGGTACTCGTCGCAGATTAGGTCAATTGGCAACTCTAAATTGTCCATAGGTGTGAATGTGAATTATTGTGTAATTATTGAATTATTGTCTCTCTTTGTCAGCCCTGTGATAGACCCTGCCTCTCGCTCATTGTTGGCTAGGATTGGCTCTAGTCCCCCAACCCTCCCCTCTGACCCTTAAGAGGATAAGCAGTATGGATAATGGGTGGGTGGATGGATTTTAGAAATAAAAGTGAAACTGTGACCAACTTGATCAGTTAAATAAGCCAAATCCAGGAGACTGGAAATGCAGCAAATCCTGGATTATGTTGGAGTCATGTAGACAGATATGGATAACCAGGTAAACATCAGATCCTGAATACGATCAAAACCAGAATGAAAAGGTGCATTTGTTTCAAGTTGATTTTCACAGTGCACTTAAACCAGTGGCCTCCTGGCAGAAAAGAAATCAGTCTAAACACTGAATGTGCTTTGGTAAGTGGTTGTAAATAATGTAAAGTGTAAATGATTTGCAGTTAATAAAACATGCAAAAGTACAATATGGTCCTTTAAGTTGACGAACCACTTCATCCTTCCAAGCATATGGCTCACACTCTTTCCATCCTCATGAATCTTTCTCTTTGCTTATCTACCCCTCTGTTGGGATGAATCACCGTCTGGTTGGTTATTATCAGAGAAAAAAACTCTTCACCGTTTCTTCTTTGCTCTCTCCCTTCATCCCTCAATCGTGCCGCTGGGCTCATTCCATTTTAATTGAGACGTCCATGTTAAGATAGACATGAATATTACATTCCACGGGTTCTATTAATATGTTAAGGCCAGTCTAAATGTTTTAATATTTGCTGTGTAAATTATTGAAATTGTGTTCACGGGCAGCATCAGATCATTCCTCAGAAATGTTGAGTCTCTGGTGTTCACGAAGTGATGGGATTCTCACTGTGTGCACTCCAGCTGAAATGTGGACTGATTTCCCATGGTGCACCGCTACATACAAACCGACCACCCTCCCTGCATCAGAGACCTCAGGGGTCACCATTTTTAGCTTTCTTAATTAGAGAAAAAGGAGAAGAGAGTGTGTGACAGGTATTTCTTCCTATCTTCAGGCCTGTCTTTCTATCTCCTCATCTACCTCTAGGTCCCCAAATGTGTCACACACACGAACACACACACACACACACATACACTCCGGAAATTATTCTAAAAAAACTTCAGCTGATGTTCCACTGAGCACAGACGCATCGGGCAGCGGCCACAGCGATAAAGTTGGCGTTTCAAGTGACTGCACTCCGCAATTTCAAAAAAGCCGTCTACACAGCAGCGACAGACGTCGCTGTGGTTGCACGCACACACACACATGCACACACGTGTGGTGTTGTTGTAGAGGAAGATGGATCGGAGTACAGATTGTAAGTGACATGTTAATTTCTTCTCCGTCACTCAACTCGCGGCCAAGGCATCCGCTCTCAAAAGTAAAGGGACAGGAGCCACAGTCTTCAAGGCTCTCCTCTCCTTCTTCTTCTCCTTCTCCCCTTACCATTTCTCCCTTCTTCCTGTCGTGGAGCGTTCCAGGGTTTACTGTGATGAAGGACATGTTTAATGTAGTTTTCTGCATTTATTATATATATTATGAATATTCTGTCATCACTTTTGTCTTGCTTTGCTGTGTCAGTGCTTCAGTTCAATTTCAGGTGGTTGATGCAACTTAAAATGCTTTCTTTAAAGGTTAAAGGTTGTGTAAAGATTAGGAGAGAGCGAGATATGACATCTGACCTCTGACAGTGAGAATATTAACCAAACCATCTGCATTTCTTTGGTTGCGTGTGTGCAGGCAGCCCTGGTATTATGGTTGGGGTTTCAACCTGCCGCGGGGTCAGGCACTTCTGGACAAGTGGAACCAGATCCCCAACAACACGGACATCCTGGTGACACACTGCCCCCCACTGGGTGAGACACAAATTACAGCCTACAATCACACACACACACACACACAGAAACACACACACATCCTTGTTTCACTACATTTCCTGGGACCTTATATTGATACTGTGCATTCCCTACCACCA
>JBBMJY010000015.1:15638430-15654253 GCA_037833715.1 Toxotes lorentzi | reverse complement strand
TTTTTTTTTTTTTTTTTTTACAATTTTATAGTTGGTAACTCATATTTCTCTAAACTGTTTTTTCCATCATTAAATCCAGTTTTCTTCAACTTTCAAGTTTTGTACCAAAAGTTTGAAAACAACTAAAACCCAAGGATTTGATTGAGATGCACACTTCTGTTTGTTGGCTCAGAAGGCAGAAATACTACTGTTGTGAGTGGCAGTGTAATTATTATTTTTTTTAATCAATACTTGTTTAAAACCTGAGAGAAAACATGAGATGAGCAGCAGAAGACATGATGATTAAATATGCATCTGACACATTGAAATAACAAGTGTAGTCAACTTAATTGATGCACTGTTGTAGATTTAATCAAAGCTGTTGTTTAATGACCAGTTTTGTCTTGTCAACATCTTGAATTTGTCATGGGAAAAATTGACAAACATGTTTTGTCATGAATTTTTCATGAACAAAATACCCCACCAGTCATTTAGATCTGAGGAAACCTTTCAGATGGAGGGGTTAAAATCTTCAAGAACCTCCAGCAATTCCAGTTGCATTTAGAAATACCATGATCTGGATGACTGAGAATCTTTCCCAAATCTCAAGTCCAAAGTTGTAAGATTCATCAGAGTCCAAGTCATGAGGCTTGAGTTGTAACCTCTGTGAATGGGGGGCACTGAGGTTACGTGGCCCCAAATGATCACTGCGTCCTCAACAGTACCAAAGCTCCAAGTATGTGGACTCACATCCACTGTACTGTACACACTTTCTGTGGCAAATGAAAGAAAAGTGGACTGGAAATGTCTCTGTGATGAATCTCTGAGGAATCATGGTTGCGTTGAGCGGGTGAAGGTAATCAAAGCAGTAACTCACGCGGTCCGCTCGGTTCGTCCTGCCCTGCCTGAAAACACACTTCACCTTTAGAGGAAGTGATTAGCTTTTCAGCTGTTTCCATC
Source organism: Toxotes lorentzi (assembly GCA_037833715.1). Taxonomy (NCBI): domain Eukaryota; kingdom Metazoa; phylum Chordata; class Actinopteri; family Toxotidae; genus Toxotes; species Toxotes lorentzi. Next base: position 15,653,314 of record JBBMJY010000015.1, on the reverse strand, counting down.
CTCACACGCAACCTCGTTACACACCAGCAAAGCAAGAGTCTGTACAAACACAGATGCCAGCGCACAAGCTGACTTGACATCATGTACACACTTCTCTGTCTTAGCACACAAGCAGGCGGAGACACACACACACTCCTCTCCCTCACTGACTCTCACTCTCGCACACACAGTTTCACACCTCATCTCCCACTGCAGCTGTGGCGTTCGGATGAGTGTGTGTGATTGATTTCTGTGTCTGCGTCGCGGCTGCGAACACGGCCATTTATTTTCCATTCAGCTTAGCCAAGTGTCTCCAGCTATCTGCTCATAAGCCACCGGCATATGGAGCAGCTACAGCAGGCTACTAATGCATGACACACACACATACACACACACATATATATATAAATATATATATATATATTTACATACACACACAAAGACTCAGAGAAAGACTTGAAGGGAATCATATGAGTGGAAAAGAAAGAAGGAGAAAGGAAAAAAGGAACTGAGGACGATAGAGTGGATTATTTAAAGCACCAGGAGTCAAGAAAAGAAATCCACTTAAAAACATTTTTTTTTTAAAAAAGAAGGAGAAATGAACGATGGATGAGGAGAAACAGGAGTGCGATCAAGACATTTCGCACTGCAGCAAAAGCGCCCGTCTTTTATGAGGCACAATAAAGCAGCAGATCGGTGGCTAGAGAGGAAAAATATGGCCTCTTTATCTGGCTGTGAGGAAGAAGTTAACAGCAGAGGGAGAGAGCGAGAGAAAGACAGAAAGTGAGACAAAAAAAAAGAGGGAAACAGGCTTGGTGCCCGAAAGCAGCAGCTGCTTTGAAACAAGTGGCACTTTAGAGCAAAATACCCCGAGACAACAAAAAGCCCTCGTATAACTCCTCGCTTCGCTTCCACCATCTCCCAAGGCTTGTAAAGAATACACTTACAGTTTGAAGGCGTGATCCACCTAAACTGGCACTAAAGGAGTGTTTTTACAGGTGGATCCATTCAGAGGACAAAGAAGTCAGACTGTAGCATTTTACCACCGCGGCTGATTCACTGCCAGCTGAGAACGTGGAAGTTTTTAATTTTTTTTAAATATCTGTGTTATGTATGAGAGGGTCCATTAACTCATTAACACTGCCTCTGAGATTTTTAGCACTCTGGTAATAAAAAATGAAAATGTATTTTTTTTTAAAGTTATTCCTAGGGACTTGCTCTTAAAGACTTGAGATTTTTCATGGAGCTGCATCTTGAGATTAATCTCAAGATGTTACAGACTTGAGATTTTACTTGGTCTTGACTTCAGATTAATCTCAAGCCCTTTAAAGTTTGAGATTTAGCTTGGACCGGTCCTTAAAGACTAGAGTTTTTATGTGGACTACCCCTTGCTGTGGTCACAGTAATCTGAGAATAAACCTGAGGAATATATGTTGTTTCTCGAAGCATTAGTTGCTATGAATACTATGATTTTAGTTGCCCCATTGAACCTTTCCTTTACTGCCACTAGATTTTCGGAGGACATTACTGATGAACCTGTCCTAGATTTGGACACTCTTTGGGTTTTGGACTGTTGTCTTGAACAATTTAAGGATTTAAGCAATCTGAAAAATGTCACCATCTTTAACCCTGGAAACTTACGAGCAGACTTTGTTAGGTTAGCAGACATATGGACTCTTTTTTTTTTTTTTTTTTGTTATTCGTTCTTTTGTTAACTTCACTTTCTTTTTCGCTCTTCCTTTGTGTTTACCATCTTATTCCTGCCTGGGCTGAGTGACAGAAGGCAGGGAAGATGGAGACATGAGCTCCTCAGTCATTTTATTTCTCCGACTTGATGCTTTTATTGACTCAGCATCGTCCACATCCCTCCTCACCAAGCAGCCACTAAATCATGCACACTCCGCGCTTCATCCTTGTCACACACACTGTGAAGTCTGCATCCGCGTGTGGCTGTGATTGATCTTTATTTTCTATGGCTGCTTTCTCAGAGTCCCTTTTATTTTGTGCTGCGACGTGCGGTTTGCCATTAGACGAGGAGTGTGGAACGAAAGAGCTTCATCCTAAAATGTGATGGATCGCTTTTTGAGGGGAGATGAAATTTATAGCCTTCCTGGAGATACTTTCAGCCATGGAAACAGAAAATCTGCACAATACTGTCAGACACTACACCATTGCCCCATTAAATGCAATACTCAAATGATTAAAACTGTTATAACTGAGGATAAAAGTAAGGGAACAGGTACTTGTTTTGTTCTCAGGCCTGCAGGCTCTGTAAGAAGCAGCGGGTTTGCTGTGAGGTGGTGTCTGATTTGCATGTCACCAATGTGTAGGTTTCTTGGACTGGGTCCCAAAGAAGATGCAGCGCGTTGGATGCATGGAGCTACTCAACACGGTCCAGAGGAGAGTCCAGCCCAAACTGCATGTGTTTGGACACATTCATGAAGGTACGTGTACGTATGTGTTCCTAAAAGGCATTGAGCAACAAGCAATGCTGGATCCTAACAACATGTGAGAATTCACTGTGCTTTTGTACCTTTTGTGAAAATGATTAAAGTGTATATTAGAGAATAGCTGAGTTGCCACATCCTTATCAGCATTCCATCCAGGCTAGTGAGGGCAGAGAGGCAGTCTCCCAGGACAATGAATTTGCTGGGTTTTTTGGGGGGTTATCAGGTCAGTGCCACGCTCCCAGAACAGATTCTGCAGTTAAGGGGAACGTTGGGGAAACTTAGCTTACAGGGGGTCAAATCAGACAAACAGGCTTGTCCAACACCTGTTAAATCCGCCCTGAATCTGGGCCCTAAGTAAATACCAGCTAAATTGAAATTTGAAAAATAAAAAACTGATTATGTCAGAATACAAATGGCTTCCTTCCTTCTCTCACCGCCCCACAGGCTATGGCATGATGACAGATGGCACTACAACGTTCATCAATGCCTCAGCCTGCACCGTCAACTTCCTACCCATGAATCCACCCATCGTCTTCGACCTCCCCAACCCCAGGCCCACATGACTAGAGGAGGCTCGCTCCGAAACTGCCAATCAGGAGAAAGGCACCAGGAGAAGTAGATGAGGTCAGAAGGCAGAAGGGAATTCTGTAAATATTAGGCAGGTATGTTTTTTAATGGTACACGCCTGGGATCCATTTGTGGAGAGCACTAAGTGAGGACTGGGTGCTCACTCATGCTATTAGTGTTATTCTATGTGCCATCATTTCTTCATCAATGACTGAGTCTAAATGCAGATGAATGAGCAGAGAGACGCTGTGACATGCGAACAAATGCGACACTTTGTTTGTATTCTCTTTTACTGCACTGACAATCTGATGTCACTCTCGCAGAGAGAGAGAGAGAGACAAAAGAGACACCCTGACGTCCCTGTTGGCCTTCAGGTCATTTCGAATGAAATGGGGGAAACGTTTGGACGTGTGGTGAAACGACTCAAACACCCTCATCTACAGGACATTTTGGGTCCAGCACGGACTCAGCAATGGAAGCATTGGCCAGGGGGAAACTTTTCACAGAATTTTTCTCCCGTCCTACTTTTAAACATTAATTTCCCATAGTTTTCCTCATTTCTCCCCCCCCTTATCTTCTCCCCTCCTCAGGCCGGCAGCATGCCGGAGTGTGTTTTTTTTTTTTTCCTTCGCCAGCGCATGTGCGTGCGTATGTGTGCAAGATCAAAGTGAGCGTGTGAGGGCAGAGAGAGGTCGCTGCCATGGGCCGTGTGAGAAGTCGGGGTGTCAAACATGTTGACACCACTCCCCTGGGCCTCATTATAGCCCTCAGTAAGCCTCTTAACCAGCCGAGGCGAGGAAGCGGAGGAAACCACTCGCAACACTTCCAGCGTTTTTTTTTTTCTTTCCCTCTCCACTCCTCCTTCCATGTAGCTGCCCCATTTGCCTTTCCTCCCCTTCCTTGTTTTTTTTTTTCCTTCCTTCCTCTTCATCTCTATTCACACAGTGAATGACTCGGCTCAGCTTTTTAGTCCCGACTGGAAGGTTGGGCTTTGTTTTTTGGACTTTGGAAGGGACAACAGGTAACATGCAACGTAAAGGTGCTTACATGCTAATGCTACTTCTGAAGAGTGGCGGTTGTTTCGTGATGGGTTACACCTTTGCGTTATTCGTGAATCTTTTTATCCTTTTCTTTTTCAAGAGGATCAAAGCTGTAACTAAACGTACTGTAACTGCTCTATGTAAATGTTCTGTCAATGTAAAAACAAAAAAAAAACAGCAAAAAAAAATTCTTGAAGATTTTCAAGTCATTGCTATGCTTTTCCAAAAAAAAAAAAAAAAAAAACGTGTTTAGTATTTGTGTCCAGAAATGTGTGGTTGTTGCATTTCATTTGGTCTTTTTCTTAGTAATGTAGATTCTCATTATGCTATTTTCTTCTCTGTGAAGCTTCTCATTCGGCCCATTTGCTGATTATTAACAGTTTTACGTCCCTAAGCAGTTTGTCTGTTTCTTTTTTTTTTTTAAGAAAATCTTTTCATTTTTTTTTACTTTTTTTTTTTATCTTTGCTCTATTTTCTGAATCAGGCCGTTCCCAGTAAGAGTCTGAATGTGCTTAGAAGAACGCGTCGCACTTTGATCTCCCTGTTCTTCGTCATTATGTATGAATGTTCCCCAGAGCTGCAGTTTACTTTGGCTTTACTCTCGCATCTTCAACACATCAGGCGTTTGTCGTGCCAGCTAACGTCTTAATGTTTCCAAACGGGCAAAAGAGGACAGAGCAGCAGAACTACTTGCCAAGGAAGCCGTGTCTGTGGATAATGGCAGGAGGTGCGGGCACTTGTTAGAACAATCTTGTTGATGCCTGCGTGTCTGTACCCAAAAACTGAAGACGTGGCTGCTCCTCACTCCTTCAAGGGGTACATTTATGTTTTAAGGTTAGAATTAGGATTAAGTTTTACAGTTGCAAAGAGAGCCCAGAGCTCTGCAGTCTGAGAAAACATAAGACACAAGCAAATACACAAACCATATTCATCAACACCACAGGTTCTTGCACATATTAGACAGAGTTCAGAACCGGCAGGGAATCCACACTAGCAGAGGGAGAACATGCAAACTCCACACAGAAAAGCCTGGTAGATTCCAACCCAGAATCTTCTTGCCATGAGGCAACAGTGCTAACCACTGCACCATGGTGCCCCCCAAGTTAAAATAAGAAACTTCTGTTTCCGTCTCATGCGCGTTAACTGTTGTGTATCTGTTTCTGCCTGTGTTTTCTCTAGTTCTGGTGCCTCCACAAATACCAAGTTCCTGTTGCCTGTTTGCTTGTGTTTATGTCTTTGCAGGTTTTCGCTCGATGTAGTCAGTGGGTTTGTCCAATTGGCTAATATTAAAATTACTCCAGAAAAAGTGTTCTCTAACTTCACTCTTCTCAGCGCCAAAGAGTTGCAATATATGGCTACAGTGCACAAGTGGTTCCATGAGTCTGACAACATTATTGGCACAGGATCCACACCAAGTGCTGATGGAACCAGACGGAAGCGTCAACGAAGTCCAAAGACAATGGCAGGTTTATTGACCACAACTAGCTAATGTTTTAGCATGTTAAGAGTAGGTAGCAAGTTATTAGATTTATGGGCTAACAGTAATTAGTAAGAGACAAACACAAGAAACTGTTTTAAGAAATAAAGACTGGTCGCTAATAAATGATTGATAAAGGTTGAAAAAAAAAGATTTTACTGCAGTTATGTCATATTATTTTCTAAGTTGCAAGTCTCCACTTTACGAGCTTCTCTTGTAATAGTTCTTTGTCGAATACTGGTATAAAATTTAATTGTAATCATTGCAAAAGCAGAATTTGAGACCTAAATTCAAAAGATCTTAGATCAGGGTTAGAAGTAATAGTTTCAGTGGTCAGGTATGAGCACAATATGGGCATGTGAGTGTATTTAATGCTTGGCTTCGTCAAATAAAAAAAAAAAACTTAATTACAACAAAAAAATGTTCCAAGAAAGGAAGAAAATGGAACTATTAAAAACCAAAAGATCACATTCATATAAAGCTTTCTTGTTTGGTCTGAATTCTGCAGTCCCAGTCCTCATTTGGATGTCTCCCACTTTGATGCTCTTCTGCTTCAGTAGTTGTGTTCTGTGTTTCCTGTTTGTTTTTTTTCTTTTCCAAGACAAAAAAAAAAAGTGCTGTACTAACTTCTTGATTTCTTTCGTGAAGGCATGCTTAAAAGAGTTAACAGACTTCTGCTACTCAGACAATCTGCATATGAAGAGTTTCATTCCAAAATGAGATATCCAGCATTAAATTTTTAAAAAAAAAAGCAAAATGATTGACAGCTGAAACTTGAAAGCAGATTGTGCTTTTATTTTATTTTTATTTTTTTAAAGGGTTGTAAGTAAGGATTTTTTTTTTTTTTTTACTTGCCCAATCTTTTATATCTCAACAAAAATGAAAAAAAAACTTCACTTTTTTTTTATGTAAATGAATGTATATAGCATTTTGGAATGAAAGTGTTCATATGGTATTGTATTTTTTCCATCGTTGTTGGGGGACTTTTCCATTTTTTTAAACCTGTAAAATAGGGATGAATGAAGCCCCAACAGCTGGAGAATTTTACTGCGTTGCTCCTGGAGACAACTCTAAAATTGTAAAGTACCTTTCTTTCTTAAGACCATAGAGATTCTGCTGGTTCTGACAAATTATTCACCGATTGAATAAAATCTTATCTGTGACCCGTGGATCACGTTTCCTTATTTCCATCATAACTCTCTCCTTTTGTCTCTCCTCTCCATTATTTCTTGTTCTATAGTGAGGAAAAAAAAATAGAGGGGATGAAGAAACTTCTCATCCTGGTTCTTCCCTTTTGTTCAAATCAAAGGTATTTGTGTCTCGTGTCAATTATAGACTCCTGGAGCCGCGAGTTAATTTCCACTAGCTAAACCTTCACCGCTCCGTCTTGGTCTCCCATTTTGTTCTGCAGGTCTTCCACACCTCTGCACATTCTAATGAGAACCTTCGTTCAAATAATTACATTAGTAATCCCAGGGGAGACTGGGTAATTTATTCAGACTTTTTTTTTCTTTTTTCTTTTCCATTTCCATCTGCTCTTACTTCGCATAGCATCCCCAGATAATGATTCCCAGCTCACTACATTTTTCTCTACTCCTCTAAGTGCTACAGTATATCTCTTGCTGTGGTAGCATTTCCTTTGAATAAATGACAGACGTCCTCTCTATCTCCTTGTCATCCATCTCACTCCACACTTCCCATCCCATCTAAACAAAAGACATGCCCAGCACTTCCCCATCGTCGTTGTCTGCTGCCATTAAAAAGGCATGTGACGTGATTGGCTTTGGAGCACAAATCAGTGTCAAACAGTCAGTCAGTCAGCAGACATGGTTTACATTTATCAATCCATTCTGGTTCATTGTTATCTCTGCTAAATTTTCAGTTCGGTGCCTTTGATGGATATTATGACAAAGTAACTGCCAAACACTTCACCTGGGGCCTCTGAGTCTCTGGTGCTCACTTTGTAAACCCTGCCATGCTTGCTGTAGCTGCTGTAGGTCGCTGTAGGTCAGTGGGGGAACGCCCACAGGAAGCTGTCACAGCAGATCTTCCCTGTGGTGTGGCATAAAAATTGGAGCTGAGGTGGAAGAACCCCCGTTAGATTCATTTCACCTGCAAGGCAGCACCAGCAGCAAAAGCTGGAGTGTGTGGCTTGTGCATCAAATGGGGATTTAGGAGATGTCATCCCCAACCAGCTTGCTAATTGTTTGTATCGATTAGCTCAGGAAGGGCTGTCTTCAAGGAAACTGTACAGTAGGTAAATGACAGGGATAATAAAACAGGAGTGTCAGCTGCTGTTCCCCTGGGCCAAAATGTCAGCTTGGTCTTGTTTCAACCTTCAGCATAATTACACAATTAAAATTACTGATTGGCTGTTCAAGTTCAAGCAAGTGTGTGTGTGTGTGTGTGTGTGTGTGTGTGTGTGTGTGTGTGTGTGTGTGTGTGTGTGTGTGTGTGTGTGTGTTTTTCAAGCTTGCACACTAGAGCTTGATGGATTTCTAGTCACTCTCCATCAGAAGAAACAAAAATGGAGCTCAATCAGTCATAATACATAAAGCTCCAGTTTATCTTTTGGTGTTTGACATCACTGGGGTACAGCAGAGCAGGTGGAGCTCTGCAAGGTGGCATGCTGTAGCTGACCTCACCTTCCTGGAGACCCTTCCTTGAGCGGGTGCAGTCAGATGTCAGGAAGGTGCAGGGGGATGAAGGTCCAGGATGAGCAAACCACATCATCAAGTCCTCAGCATGACCTCCACATAGTCTTTTCTCAGAACGTCTTAGTTTGTCTGGACCAGATCGGACCATGCAGGATCCCGTCAGAACACAGGCCACAACGGAAAGGTGTGAACAAAAAATAAAAAAATAAAGAAAACAACAAGTAGAGGTGAGAGCCCCCACATTATCTATAATATTTCACTTCCTCACAAGCTGAGACTCTGAACAAAGTGTTTTTTGTTCTGTGATCGGTGTCAGATAAAGAGGTTTTGTCTGCACTCTCATGTACAGACACACTATTGAATCAGATAAGATGCAGGGGGTCTCTGCAATTTTACACAGATGGTGGGTTCAGTCGAGACAATGCAGGTCTTTGTGATTCCAAAGCTGGTTTGGAGGGTTGCAGCTCGTGGGTTGCCAGATTAGGCCCTCACCCACACGCTCCATCGAAGCTTGGGGCTCGGCTTAGTCGCTCAGCGGGAGTCCTTTTAGAACGTGCCCACCCGTGTGTCATTGTTCAAAGCTTCGTGTATGCCTCCCCATGCCAGAAAAAAAGGAAACTGCAAATCACCAAACTTGCCAAATTTGCTTGTCATGGGAGGTGATAGTCAAGAGCCCGAGGGTGGGAGGTCCCTGCTGAGTTTACACAATCTGGCAACCCGCCCCCTCGCATTACTGAGCCACCTAACCGCCCCCCCACCCCAACAAGAGAGTTTGGATTTGCAGCCAATAAAACCACAATAGATCAGACCTTAAACAGAGGAGAGGAGAGGGAGTACAGAGTTAATTTGAAAAGTGTTAATGTGCTACTCAGCATGGGTATATGTAGCTGAAAGTGCACATCCTGTGTCCCCAATTTCAGACTTACTGCCAGCTGTGATGAATGTCGACACACCGGGTACATGAGGAATGTATGTGTTCAGATGCTAACATGCCTATAAAGGTAGTTTGACTGTCACAAACAGACTCGTGTTGTGTCAATTATTGGAAAAAAATCTATTTATAATGATTCAAGTCTGCGGTTGTAAATGTTGATGTGTTTATGTACAACATATATTTATAGAGATCTGGGACACTCACTGACTCTACCTGTGTACTGTGGAAAAGGGAGTTTTCTGCTGGTTTTTGGTTATGCAGGAGGTGACAAAAGAAGGTTCCAGTTCTTCTGGATCCCCTTCCAGCAGTGCTGCACCACTCCACTTATTCTCCTCCTCCATGCTGCCCAAGGGTCTTCCTGTTCCTAGCCTCCCCACTGAGGTGGGTTGCCTGGGGGAACACTGGGGGGCAGACTGGGAGAGGAATGGGGGGGTCAGAAGAGGGGCTACACCAATACAGTGAAGAAAATTAAAAATTATTTAAAGGTTTGCACTGATAGCTGATTCCAACTCTGAAGTGTGTTCTCATTGGAGTCTGACTAGTCAGGTGAATGTTATTCACACCACTTACTTTTAATAAAATTCACACAGTTCATGAAATACTCCCTCTTGCTGCCAATGCGGTTTCACTTAATGTTTAAAAAAAAAACTGTCATGATTTGGAAACAAGGCTGAATAATTTACTTTCACTTCTGTTGTGTGGAAACAAGGCCTCATTCGAAAACATACTTAACATAAGTTGAGTTTTGGAATCAAAGATGAAAACTCTGGTTTGAAGTCAAGGCAGTAGATCGTTTACACCAAATTTCTTTGCTGAAAATGTGGTTGATGTGACTGCTGCATTAGACTCAAACAAACTTGTGCTCATGAGGATAATATGCAACATCAAACATTCACACCATCCGGGCGAGAGGCAGGGTAGACCCGGAACAGGTCGCCAGTCTATCACAGGGCTGACATAAGGAGACAAGCATTCACACTCACGGAGGGAACTCACACAAACATGTGGAGAACATGCAAACTCCACAGAGAAAAGCCCCAGCCAGCGGATTCAAACCCAGAATCTTTGGGATTCAATCCCGGAATCTTCTTGCTGCGAGGTCTTTTTCTACACTCTTGATGTCCCATCTCAGGACTGAAGCACAGATATAATTCTGTGGTTTCCGGACTTCTTGAAGTAACAGGCTGACCTCATCTGGCTTTGCAAAACTGCTAGAGCCTTCATGTATCAAAGACGTCACAGTTGCTTTTATGTTTTTGGAACCAAGTCCCAAGAGAAATCTCAAGTCTTTGAGATGTGACGAAAACATTTCATGAAATATAGTTGTTGTTGTTGTCTTATTTAAACAGGGCAGGAAAGATTTTTTTAAATGCTTATTTCTAATAATTAGTACGTGAAAATACATGAATAATAATCCTTAATTTTTAATCAAAATGAAAAGGAGCTCTTTTAATGGCAAAAACCTGGAACTGGTGCATAAATAAGTGATATGTGCATCATAATCATTCTCACAGCTGCAGGGAGGAAAACATATGAAGATTGGAAACTACTGAATTTACGTGTATAGATTTTAATTATATAATCAAATCGTAATTTCTTTAAACTGAATTTAGGTCAACTGAATGATTTGTTTCTTGTGAGATTTTACAAGAGCACAGATCATTTGGTTGAAATATGCAGTCGACAGGTTTTGATAGATTACAGAGGTCATGTGGTACACCTTAGTACATAGCAGAATGGCGCCTGCAGTGTTCAGGCAACAAAGTTTTGTTGCAGAGGTGGTCTCTCTGGGCTCTGGATATGGAGGCGGGATGTTGTTGGCGAGACTCTCTGCCGCCTTGAAGGGGGGGAGTCCTAGAGACCCAACATTGCCCCATGAGCAAACACTTAGCAACAATGGCAAGGAAAAAACCTTTTGACAGGTAGGAACCTTGAACAGAAGCCTGCTCATGGTTCTGGGCGCCGTCTGCCTCAACCGGTTGGGTTTAGAGAGGGCGCACCAAAACACTGAAGAAACCCTGAGCACTGCAGCTTCCTCTGCTCAGTCAAAGGCATCTGGCAACACACACACACTCAAACTGAAAATCAAAAGGAAACACATACACATAATCATCCCCACTGAGGAGACTGATGCCCCAAAGAGAGTCAAGCACAGCACATAAATTGGCTTTACAGCTGACTAACTTTCTCATGCAGTCAATAAATAACAACAAAGACAGATTAGATTTTGATTAGAATAATTAAAGAAAACATATCAGACTAAAAAGAACAGAACTGGCAAATGGACCAAATTTTTGATTCTTCTCATTTTTAAGTGTGGATTGATGCCAGTGTGTGTTCTTTTCCGATTGAAAGCACAGGGGGAGTTGTTGGAAATGTTCTCCTGAGCATCTCTGAGTTATAATGCACTAGAATATAAGCAGTAGCAAAATGTTGTTCTGGCTTCAGCTGATCATTTGTTAGACTCAGGCAGTGGCAATCACAGAGCTGTTTGAACTGTGCTTTTGAGATGGAGGTGCTGTGGAAGAGGTGTCCAAATCCACGTTGTGGATCTGCTGCAAAACCTTGGTGATTCCAGAGGTTTTGGTCTGAATAGGGGGTCTCGTCTGGTCTGGCTCCTTGCTTCTACTCAGTGCCCTCTCTAATATCTACAGCATTTAGAAACAAACCCACTCACCATGTTAACCCATCCTAGCATGCTAATTAGCACAAAACACAAAGTACAGCTGAAGCTAATGTCATTTAATTTGAAGGTGATGGCAGGTAGTACTTTTTTTACTTTCTATTACTGCACGTCTAAAGGGGGCTGTGTGCAGTCTGATAAATGGCACAACACACACATACCTCTGTTGCAGGAGACAGGTTCCTGGCTACATTAGCTGCTAGCATAACACACTCCAGCTGAATGGAAAAAAATAGAAATGCAGTTACAGAATAGATATACACTGAATAGCTATAACTGACAAATGGCAACAATGAGATGCCCCGGTGGCCTAGAGGTTTAAGGTGCCGACTATGAACCACAACATCCAGGGACCTTTGTGGCTCATCATTTCCCATCTGTCACTCGTCCCCGAAAGCATCGGCCATCTTGCTTACCCTATGGACGATTTTGATCTTGGTCTTTTTCTTGGCAGCCAGGCACTGTTCAGCAGAAGCAAGGGGGTGGTGGGGGTCAATCTCATCCTCATCGCCATCACCACGCTCAATTCCCTACTGTCGGTCTTCGGCTGTGGCCTCTGAAGAAACCCAAGGGGAAAACAGATGTTAAATCACAAGAGTTTTGATATTTGGCCTTCTAAATAAGGCCCACAATTAAATGCCTCCCCTAAATTCCCACTCTTTGTGAAGGAATTATATTCAACAAATTGGAGCTTTTGTTCTACTTTGTGAATTATTTATGGTTTTCCACATTCCAAGGAGTGCCCTTCATGTCTGGCAAGCACACTCGGCATTTAACCGCCTGACCTGATTTACATTTAATTAGAAGCACAATCCACAAAATCTTGGAAACTCAATTTTTTATGCGACACAAACATAACTAACTTTACATCCTGGCTTTGTTTAATGATTCTTCTCTTTGTTATTCTTTTACTTTTTTAAAAAATTATTATTATATTTTTTTTTAGAGGATACAAATTAAAGCGGTGCCCTGCTGCTCTGTTTTCTGCTTCCAAAGCACATAATTAGCCCAAACAAGCAGATATGAGCATGAATTGGAATCTGTGTGCTTCCCTGCTCTGCTAATGAGAGACGAAGAGGCTCACTCTTGCTCTGTTTATAATCCAGGATGATTTCTCCAATGGTTCTATGCTAAGAAAGACATCATTTTACAGGAAGCAGGGGGGCTTATGTTTGATCACCATGGGTGGGGTAGGTGTTGGGTTGCAACGTAAGATGGAGTAAAGGGTGGGCACTGGTGGGAAATAGGAAGGGATTTTAAAAATCTTCATTTAATCATTGAAAACCCCACCACGCAGAACAGATGGGATTGCCGACGGCTCTGGTCAAGATGTTCTGGCTGCTATTTCCCCGTCTCACCCTCATACTTTGCCTGGAACATTTCAGCGATCCAATCCATCCGTCCAGGAAGTCCTGCAGTTCAGCGAACCCAACTGTCCTTTAGAGTCTGGGGGCAAAAGAACAGAAAGCAGAACAGGTCTGATGGTGTGTTACACTACACTGTGTTTTAAGCATTGACTTGTCAGATATCAATATGCAAAATGTATCTAAATGTAGCAGGATGAGATGTTCCATCTCTGCTTCCAGTGTGAGTGTGCGTAGTCTTGCTACCTCAGTCCTTGTCAGCCTACCGCCACATGAGGGCACTCTATAAAAGGGTGCTGTGGCCATCTTGGCACTCTCTTGCTCCTGGCTCCGAGGCCCCTCACTTCCTGGTCGCCCGCTTCCTTCCTTCCTGTAGCAGGCCCTCCCCTGACATGCACGGTTTGTGGGTTCATTCCCCAGTGCCACGAATTAGCTGCGGGTTGCTGCTGGCCTTCACTGCTGCCGAGTGGACACATGCTTCTCTTCGTCAGAGGATTGCTTGCTGGGTTGTTTGTTCGGCGCGGAGCAAGAAATCCTGCTGCTTTGCCTGACTGGAGTGCTTCCGCCCACGTTTCCTCCGCTGTGGCTTCGCACAGGTGTACAAGCGCAATCATCCCCGCATACGAGAGTATTGAATGGACAGATTTGTTTTGCTTGGGCATGGATTCTTAAGCTGTATGAATTGACTGTGGGGCTGCTTTCTATTTAATCCCCCTTTTCTAAATTAATTTAGTTAACATTCTGGTTACTCTTTTGATTCATATATTCCTGTTTTTGTTGGAATTTATTTTTTATTGGTTGCCTCAGAATTTTAGCAACTGATACAGATTTTTGGGGGGGTTTTAATCATTTTGTTTCAGTTTTGCCGGGGGTATTTTACTTCATTACCCTCCCTTGTGTATTTAAGTCTCTGGATTTCCCTCACTCTTTGTCAGTTCATCTGCTTTTGTTTTCAGTAGTGTTTTCCCATTTAACTCCTTTTATTCAACAAGAATGGGAAAAGGTTTATTTCCTAAATAATATTTTTATGAGGATATTACAGTGGGTGGTTGACCTGACAAGTGGGTGGTTGACCAGTGGGTGGTTGACCTGGTTCAGTCATTAGCACTGTCACTTAATACTAACAAGGTTTTGAGCTTGAATTTCAATTCAATTTTTTCAATTCAATTTTATTTATCTAGCGCCTTCCACAACCAAAATTGTCTCAAAGTGCTTCACAGAGACCCAGAGCAAGCACTTAAGGCGAAAGTGGCAAGGAAAAACTCCCTTTTAACAGGAAGAAACCTTGAGCAGAACCTGGCTCATTGGGTGACCCTCCTGCCGAGGGCCGGGCTGGGTGAAAGGAGGAAGAGGAGGAAGACAGGACAGCTGGGAATGGAGGAGAGGAGGAGAGGGACATGCAGCATATAAAACATGATACAAACAGGGTTGGCAGAACAGTTAGTGGATATTGTGTGCTCAGCAGATTACAGTTATGATAGGAAACAGAGCGCAGAAACAAAAGCTGTCATAATTGGTAATTATTTACATTACAGTCTGCATAGAATATTAATCCAAAATTTAACTATAGCAGAGTAGAACATTAAACATAGTAATGTGTTAGAAATGGATAATTGCAGACAATAAACAGCAGCAGGTCAGTGGAGCCAGGACCACAGACATAGAACATGCAACTCCGGAGCCAGAGATACCTGCAGAAAGGTACAGAGAGAGAGAGACCAGAGAGAGACAAG
>JBBMJY010000015.1:15614547-15624824 GCA_037833715.1 Toxotes lorentzi | reverse complement strand
ATGAAGGAGCCTGGCCATTGAGGGCCTTATATGTAAGGAGAAGGATTTTAAAATTAATTCTGGATTTTACAGGGAGCTACCTAACCAAGATTCCCATGGTGCATTTCAGTATGAAACATCCATCCTGTTGTGTATACCACTGATGAGGTTTGCAGAAAAGTGACAAGACACTCAATAATTTTAGCCTTTCTGACTTGTATATTCTCCATAGCAACAGGGGCTGGGTATAGTAGTATTCAGATCCAGCTGGCGTACAAAAAAAGAAGGTGAAAATAATTCAAACATAAACCTACAGGAGCACTGAATTATTCAGAAGGCGCCCTCCTGAGGTCCTATTGATGAACACTATATAAAAAAAGCACTATAAAAAAAAAAAAAAAAAACTTCCAAAAGCGGCTTCTCCTAGTGGAAGCAGAAATCTCAGAGGCAGATGTCTCAAAATCTGGACAAATAAAAACCAAAACTATGTGCATGCATAGACAAAAGTGGCAAAATATTTGTTTGTAATTTGGGTGAACTGACCCTCTAATGCCACTATTATTTATTATTGAGTAACATCATTAATATGACATTGCAGGATCTTTACAGCCATTTGCTTGATTTAGCCGACCTGTTTAAACACGGGGAAGCATCTTCAATGATTTGTTAAGCATGAGACCTTCTCAGCTGGGCTCAATTAGACCAATGATTAATGACTAATAGAATATGTTTGTGCCTGCAGCCTCCCACCTCACCTGCATGTTTGGATTTACGCTAACAGTGTTTGTCCGGTAAAATGGGTCGTAATTTTTTTTTTTTTGAAACCTACACTCCAGGACACGAAATCCCCAAATAAAACTCCACTGAAAGAAGAAACCAGCTTCAGAGGCATGACAGGATGATGGCTGCGTTAAAATAAATTTATAATTAAAAAAAAGTGAGGCACTAATCTTACTAATGCTTAGTGTCACAGACAAAGCTGCATTTCCCATATTTTCAGCTGCTCTGACTTGTAAACAGCGTGTGATGATGACGCTTCAAAAGACACTCGACTCTCCTCTCCCCGTCAGCCAGAGTTCTAACCTTTCCTGTCACTGTGAATTATGGGAAGGAGGAGAGCAGAGGGATAGGACAGCTCTCTGAAGAGGGATGAAAGAGGGAGATAGAGAGGGAAGGTGGAGGGGGGGCTGAAAATAGAAAGATGTGGAGAGTTGGAGGGGAATGAAGGGAGATCAGACAGCGATCAGCCAATGAACTTTCTTTTGTCTGTCAATTAGAGGGCTAATTTGTCTCTGGTCGGGGTCCAGAGTGCCAGAGACGCACAGCATTAAAATGGAGCTCAGAGGGATAATAAGGGGCTCTGGGACCATTCTGCTGCCTGTGCAAACATTAGTAAGTACAAAAGCACTACATAACCCAGACAACACAGAGGGTCTGCAGGAGGGCTTCCCACAAATATGATGCAGATTAGACCACAGACCCTAATTTGACCAAGATTTACTCCTGGGAAAGCCCCACCCAACCCCCCAAACACTGGAAGATTCCTTCTGCTGCTGTGCATGTGAGAGCAGCAACACTCAAGAGATTCCTTGGTACACCCTGAACAGGTCACCAGTCTATCACAGGGCTGACATATAGGGACAAACAAACGTTCACACTCACACCTATGGACAATTTAGAGTCACCAATTAATCTAATCTGAATGTCTTTGGACAGTGGGAGAAAGCCAAAGTACCCGGAGGGAACCCACGCAAGCACAGGGGAGAACATCCAAATTCCACACAGGAAAGCCCCGAGTGACAAACTTTCTTGGTGTGAGGTGACAGTGATAACCACTTTGCCTCTGTGCCATATGTCTGGAGATGGTTCTTGCTCAGATGCCTTCGTAGATGTGAGGACCCACTAGTCAGCAACTCCCAAGATGACACATAATCAAAATGTCACAAGGTTTTATGAAGCCAAATGAAATAGTAAGTCCTTTTAAAGTACTGGGAAGCATTATATCTCATCAGATTTAAACTCCACAACAACACAAGTAATGCAAAAGCCCAGAGAAGATCAAGACACAGATGGAGTCAATTAACAGTTTTATAAACATCCTTCATTCAACCCTTGGATGGATACTTCAGTGAAAGTGTGTGTGTGTGTGTGTGCGGTGTAGTGATCTTAACTGAATATTGATAAGTGAGGCGAATACACAGGGTAAACAGCTGTGACTGGTACTTCATCATATGTGTGTGCGCATCACTCATTATCAGGCCCAGCTGCTCCTCCGAGACGAGTCATCAGACAGTGACCGCACACACACTCACACGCACGCATACACAAATTCATACACACTCACACTTATTACAGTAACTGACAAACAATTTTGACAGAGATCAAAGTCACCAAACTGCAGAGAGGGAGTCCCCAGTGGCTTTGTTGTTTGTTCAGTAAACAGGCCTCTGAATATTTGATTTATTCAGCAAAAGTTTCTCTACCACAGAGCCTCTCCTCGTCCCTTGCAGGGGCCACTACCTGGGTAGGCCCGACATCTTCATCCTGTTGCCATGACAATGGAACACATCACCTTAGTAACAGAAGTCACTGGCAGAGCTAGTTTGTGAAGATGGATTTAGAAACGACTGGCGTTTGTTTGGGTGGAAGGAAGCGTTGTATGAAGGGGGCTTTACATTTGCGTCACAAGTTTCCTAGCAACCCATGCTCGGTGCTGGGATGGAGGATTGGCTGTGCATGAATACCAGCTAAATATGCTGATGGAAGGAAGATGAAGCAGTTGTTGTGGTGAAAAAAGCATTGTGAGAACAAAAGAGAAGAAGCATAAATGTCACCTTGTGTGCCATCAAGAAAAGACACTCATTCCATAAGAGCCAATGAGGCTGGTTGTCACCTGACCATACTGAAAGTCAAAGAGTTCCCTATTCCTGAGAGACATAACAATAGGGCTGCAATTTATTATTTTTGGCTGATCTACCTAAAACCAGAAGAATGTGATATGCAAAAATGTATGGGGTTTGCATACTGTTTCCATCTTGTTCACCAAAAGCAAAAATCAGATCTCCTACCAACAGTCAGAGTTGGTTTCTTTTAACCATGACCACTGTCTTTTCCCAGTTTTATCCTTGACCAAATAAATTTAGTTGCCTAAACCCAATGAAACCTTTACAATAGTGGTGGAAGTTTTGGAGTGGTCCACTGGTGTGGCCCAAATGGAGGTATGTTAACAAATATTTGATGGGTAGTTTTGTAGGAACTTTTGTGATTCCCAGAGCCTTGACTCTTTTATTTTACCTATCTAAAAACATTGTTCTCAAAATGCTTCTATGCAGTACAAATTCAGCACCAATTAACTGAGAGCTTGCTCATTAGGGGCTAAGCCTCCATAAAGGTCTGGTCCTAGAATAACCTTTGTTTTAGCTGTAGAAAGCCATATGAGGTACACAGATGCCTGTGTAGACCTGATGGAATGAATGGTAAAATAATTCACTTTACTCACCACAAACATCGTCAGCGGGATTGAGTCAAGGCTCAAAAGGGTAACTTTTAAGTGTTCTTACTATCTTCACTGCTTTCATTAGACGAGAAGTCAGTCATCGTCGCTTGCATCCAGGATCTGTTCCGAGGCTTCAGCAGCAGAGAAGCATCTGTGTGCCATCCCCCCAAACATGTGCTCTTGTTTATAAGTGTCAAATTGGGCATTTTCACACATTTTCTTGCCTTGAAATGACCCAATAACGACTGCCAAATATCATGCTGTTGTCATATGAAAAACTGTATTTGCAAACGGGTGGGCCGTTTGCAACAGCTGCTTTCTGACTCAGAGATGGAAATGTGCCTGTTCATTTTTATTCCCCCTACACAGTCCTAAAGAATCAATTCACCTTCTAAGTATACATTTTAAAGTCGATTGTTAGCATGCTGACATTAGCATTTAGCTCAAAGCACTGCTGAGGCTATGTACAGCCCTACGTAGCCTCTAGCATGGCTGTAGACTCTAAGGGTGATTTCACACTGAACCTGTTTAGTTCAGTTCAAATGAAGCCTGGTACACTTTTCCTGGCTAGTAGAGTTCATTTGCACAGGTATAAAACCTGTCAATTAAACCACAAACTTTGGTTTCTTTGAGGTGGGAATTCAAACAGACCCACCACAGTATTTCTTTGATAGTAGGTGTAAACTAAACTACTGATAAACCCTTCTCCAATCTTTTTACCAATCTGCTTAAGCACTCTGAGTCATGATCAGCCCCCATAGTGACACTTTTGGACTTTGGTTTGGCTTCTTTGTGTTTTGTTTGTGTATTTTCTTGACCTATCAGACACTCAGACAAGTAGTGTGTTTCAGTGCTGCAGTGTGTTGAATTTTTATCTTATTGCTTGTATTTTGGCTGTTCATTAAGTCCCTGTAGCCATCTCTTTGTCACTGTTCAAGACATGCTTTCCATTTGAAGTCTAATCAATACTAAAGGTAATCCTAATACCTTTGAATCAGTTATGTCTTGGTGAGCACTTTATGACACCAGAGAACATAATTAACACAGCGTTGAAGTGCAGACTGACCTGCTGTCAGTCATGGGAATGATGTTTTCCCATGATGAAAAAAACTACATGACTGTCTGTGTCGGGGGGGAAGTAGAGGAGTGGACACAAGCGCAGAGTCAGAGTTGGAGGAGGCAATAACAGTTTATTCAGTCCAAGTTCGGTACACGGTAAGTCAGTCCAAGGAAGCAGAAGTACCACAGGGAGAAGGCTAGCTCGAAATCCAAAAACACAGGCGAAGGTCATACACAATTAGAGCGAGAAAACTTGAAACTATGTTCACTAGAGTAGCGCTGGAAAGCTTGGCAGAAACACACAAGACAATCTGGCGACAAGTGCAGGGAGGACGAAGACTAAATGCATCAGGAGGAGGGGAGACAATAACACACAGGTGAAACACATGAAGAGAGGAAGGGTAATCAGGAGGTGGAAGGAGCACACGAGGAAGGGGAAGGTCAAGACACCTGAAACGAGAGGAAAAAACAGTGAACAACCGGAAACTCAAACATTAACAACATAAAACAGGAAATTTTCAAAATAAACCCGCCCTGGCTCAAAGGCGGAACCTGACAGTCTGTATGATTTCATATTTAGTTCTTGAAGCTTGTTTGTAAAAAGTGTGAATAGGAAGAATGAATGTTGGTCCTCAAAAAAAAACGAACTGTGGTCTTATTCAAAGGTAGACTGGTTCAGCACCTGAACTTGGTTATATGAAAGTGCCCCTAATGAGCTTTTGTGTGAGAGGAAAGCTGTGATACCTGGCTGCTTTATCACCAAACATAGGAATTAAAACAAATGTCTGATTCTACTTTTCTCATTCCAGAAAATGATTTTTTTTTTCTATCATACAGAAAAACTGGGCCAAAAAAAAATAGGATTACACGCATCTCAGAGATATAAATAAGTGGTTTGAGATTGATTTCTCTTTCAGTGTGGGTTACTGTCCTGTCTTGTTTTTTAGCCCACTGATTCCCCCATTTTATTGTTGCTAGAAGTCAAACTGTTTGGACACGTCTGGTCGACTGGTAAGACAAGAAGCGAAAAAAAAAGAAAGAAAACATGCACTGAACTGAACAAATGGCATGATGTAGAAACACGAGGACATGGATGGACCACAAATAAATGTGCATTGTGTTGACGGAAGGATGTGGGTTGTGAGAGATGTTTTTCCTGAATACAGCCCACACAGAAATATACAGTTCTACACACACACTCACACACACACGTACATCTGTTGTGAGGATACGGGCAGCCCTGATTGCCCTTAGGCCTTTGTTTATGTACAGATAGGATTTGGTCAATTTCCTGCGTTTCACAACATCAATAGACTGCTATAATATGTGGAACACAAGCAGTGCAAATCCAGACTCGGTTCTGTCATGCTGCCTATGTAGAGCCTGAATCCTGCCAGAGCTGACCCCACAATCACCCCCTCATGTGCACACATCTCCTGGTTTTACTATATTCATGGGGACCCATGATTGATGTAATACATTCTCTAGCCCTTATCCTAACCTGAACCATAACAACTAAATGAACCATAACAACTAAATGTTTAACATAACCTAAACCTAATCATAACCCTAACCCTAACCCTTTACCTAACCTAACCCTAAAACCAAGTCATAACCCTCAGAAAGCAGGCTCAACTTTTGTCCCCATAGTGACACAAGGCCCCATGGGTTAGTGTGAAGTCAGGTTTAGTCCCCACCAGGATATAAAAACATGCCCCCCCACACACACAGGATGCTATGTGAGTCATGTTTAGAAGAATTAATTCATTTGTTTTTCAAAGCTGAGTGTGAATAACTCTGATTTTAATGGATGTTAAAGCAAGAATCCACCTTCAGACTCTCACATCATCACTCTGTTTTATACAGCGCTTCCAGGAAATGATGTCACTGGGAGATGTTCACCATCAAATTCTGCTAAGAATAACTATTCTAAGCAGTAAACATTGTGTAGTTGAAAATGCCTGTCCTTCAACTCCAAAACACACTGGATGTTTAGCGTCCACTGAAATCATATTGCACATAAGCAAAAATCAATCTGTTTAAAACACAGTGGTTATGATGTTAAACCCAAACCAGTGTGTTACTTGTTGATGATGACCACATCTGGTCAGGTATTTTCAGTGTCTTGAGGATGATCTGACTTCACTTGGTCACTGAGTCTAGAAACCGATACAGAGAGATAAAATTCCCCACATTTGTACAAAACAAGCTGTTGTATGGACTTTGTGCCATGTGCATACATTTGGAGGCTGACTGACCAACCACTGAGGTGATTGGTTGCTTCCAGATTGTGCAGGCTGTCTACAAACAAAGCCAAGCCCACAGGCAGTTAGCAAGCTAGCCCAGTCTCTAACATCACGATTTAACAGAGTTAAAGCATATTCAGCTTGTAATGCAAGCTCACTGTGGCATTTCTTTGTTTAGAAGAAGTGTGTGTGCACCTCACGCTGCCACTGTTGCTGCTGCTGCAGACCCTGTGGGCTACGGGAGGTCAGCTGAAGCTCCTTAGAGACTACACATAGTCCACCGTCGCTGCACACTGATCTCTCACACACCTGCAGCAGCTGCAAATGCAAAGACATTTAAACAAATGGAGCCACATACACAAATCAACACAACTGTGTTGACTGACTACGGAAGGCCAGAGCAGGATGAAGATGACATTGGGGGGTGGGGGGGGGTGTCAAGATTACTCCATTACACACTGAAGCCTACTCCAAACTTTTCAGACATTCCAGTTGCAGCGTCTGGGATAATGTGCACAAATAGCAGCAGTGTGGTGATGTGGCTGGCATCTGTTACTTTCAGGGGAATACACTTGGTGCTGGAACAGGGGCACACCTGGGAATGGTACCTCGTGCTTTTGTTCTGACCTTGTGTTTCTTTAACAAACAAACACACACACACACACACACACACGCACACACACACACACACTTAGAGGAAAACTGGCAAAGAGTTGGCACATGCCCCAAACAGGCAAAATCAGAGAACTGGTTTACATAAAAACACACGCAAATACATACACACACATTCAATCAAGCAGACAAATACTTGGCACACATACACAAGCACATATACCTATTTTAGTGGCTCATAATCAAAGTACAGTCCCTGTTGCCCTGCCCTACATCCTTCCATGGTGTAATCCAGTGCAGTGGTCCCCCAGCGGAGCTCCTGACATTGAGTCTTATTATAGACACTGCACCGTCCAATTATCACTGCTATCAGCAGCCACAGAGCGTAACACACAGACCCACTTGAGTGTGTGTGTGTGTGTGTGTGTGTGTGTGTGTGTGTGTGTGTGTGTGTGTGCGCGTGCGTGTGTGTTTGAGGCGGGGCGCAGTCCATGCTCCATATATCTGTGACACTGCTGTTACACCTGCAGTTCAGATTGAGGCTGAAGGGGAGAAAGGGGACATGGAGGTCAGTGACGATCGTACAGAGACCGGGAGACATAAGCAATGTACTTTTTTCTTTCTTTTTTTTTTAATTGTTGTTCAATGTGGTTTTTCTTTTTCCAGTGGGTGAGCAACCAAGCATTAATCAAAACTATTCAGGTAGAATAGAGGAAATCTCCTTGAAATAATGTCCTCTTAATTCCCCTCCCTTTATTAAAAAGAATATGAACTGTAGTAAAAAAAAAAACCTACTGCCATGTATAAGACTGTTATTTAAAAAATGCTTGTCATAGGAACAAATAAAGTTGTTATGTTGCTGTTTCAAACCACTGACATGTCATTGCCATTGTGCAAAATCCTACTGATGAATGAAAATGTTACTTCAGTGAATACCAATATATCTTTTTTTTAAGATTTTTGGGAAAGCGGTTACGTGGGGATAAATGGTGGCAAACTTTAAAGGAAAAGCTAAAGATTTGGGGAAATACATTCATTTGTTCTCTAGAGTGAGATGATCAATGTGACTCTCACTTTGCGTCTCATTTGTTTAATCCACAAAACGGCAAACAAGATATAACTGTGATAATTATTTAGCACTAGCTTAGCTTAGCTAATGCTAAGCTAACCTAGTGACTATTGACTTTGAGGGTCTGAATTGGCACCTTGAGATATAAAGAAACTCTGTTCCACCTGCTTTAATAAAACATGCTCAGCCTTTCTACTATGCAAGTACTAAAAAGTCTCAGAGATTTTCAAATCACCTGTCAACACCACTGGTAGCAACAGATTCAGTAAAGTAGCTAAATATGCTTCTGCATGTTATCTAAGATCACCTCCAGAGGTTAGTCAGTAATTTCCTAAACTGTTGGCCACTGTAATTTGTCACAAACAAAGCTGAAATAGTGTATTTGTTGGGGACTGTTTTCAGCAGTGAATTAATCCACATTTGGAGCTCTGGTGAGTATTTTGGGCAGCAGGACGGTGTGTGTGGGGACTGAGTCAAAACAAAACTCCAAAAATCTAGTATATGGCTGGACGGTATATAGGTCTGAAATTAATGAGCACTACATGTTGTCCATTTGATTTGATTTTTGTGGTTTGAATCCTAAACACACAGCATGTTGACAGCACAGATTCTCCAAGATCTTGGAATATTGGTCTTCATGGCCAAATTAGGCTTTAAATAGAGGAATGTGTTTGCAGATAGGAAGGCAGGATGCTGCAACATTTAAGAGGAATCAAAATCAATTCTAATCACACTGAATAAACACTGATGAGACATTTAGCCAAGGGAGGAGAAAAGCTTGAAAAGCTCCCATGATGCAGTGGATTTTCTCTGTCTTGTTCTCTTGCATGAGCCTGACTGGCTGTCCGTCACCAGCTTCCTCTTCATCAGATTTGTAAGCGTTGATTTCTTTTTTTGTCCACTGACCCTCCCTCCTCCCAGCTGAGCTCCAGTTATTCCAGCAACTTCTCTTTTACAGGCCAAGCTACCAGATCGCGTTTAATAATTAATCAACATTTAGGCAAAAAAAAGTCTTGAAAGCTCTTGTTTTTGAAAACATGCCACGGCAACCCTACCTCCTAGGAATTTTGCTTCTATATAACTATAAACTGCAGTAGCAAAGTGGTGCAGTGGTTAGCACTGTCCGTGCACCTTGTGCATCTGCTGCTGTTAATAACTGCAGTGCTTTATT
The DNA here is from genome assembly GCA_037833715.1 of Toxotes lorentzi. NCBI lineage: Eukaryota > Metazoa > Chordata > Actinopteri > Toxotidae > Toxotes > Toxotes lorentzi. Next base: position 15,615,192 of record JBBMJY010000015.1, on the reverse strand, counting down.
CATTAAAAAAATAAAAAATACACTGGATTACTGAATAATCCTGCCAGACATTACGTTTCCTTCGAGACGTATTTGTTAGCAGACGGGGTTGGACATGAATGAGAACAAATTGATAACAGAAGAAGAAGAAGAAGCACAAAGCAACTTCCACATCAAAATGTCACTAGAACAACAGCTGCTACTCCGGTGATAGTGCTTTAAAGTAAACTTTCAAGAACTCTCCTAAAAGCAGACACACACACACTAACCCACACCCTGTCTTTAATGAATAAGACGGTGAGGGGATGGGCAGGGGATGGAGGGAAGTAGGGTTGTGTGTATGTAGGGAAGGAAGAGGGGGGGGGCACAAAGTGCTGATATTATGGGAGGAAATCTGTGTGGGAAAGACAGGCAGTCAAACTGTCAGGCGTGAGCGCTGAGACGGAACAAAGAGGAACAGCGGAGACGATTACAGTGCCGTAGCGGAGTGACAGAGGCAGCATGCGCACAGATGAAGATGAAGGGAGGATGAGGTGGGGGGGGGGGGGGGGGGGGACCAAAACACACCCCACCCAACCAACCCTTTCCCCTTGCTAGTGGAAGAGGGGAAAGGCCCCCTGTTTCCAAGGCCTCCGCATTTCCCTTAGGTCCCCCGGAAAGACAAGG
>JBBMJY010000015.1:15565287-15614447 GCA_037833715.1 Toxotes lorentzi | reverse complement strand
CCCCCCCCCCCCCCCCCCCCCCCCCCCCCCCCCCCCCCCCCCCCCCCCCCCCCCCCCCCCCCCCCCCCACCAAATACACCACACACACACACATATTTCCACTGATCGATGGCAGAGAGGAGATGCATCCTGATTCCAAGGCCTCAGTACTTTCATTAGGTCCTCATGGACGCACAGTGATAACTTCCACTTCCGGCATCTCCCAGAAATATTACTGCTGCTTCTTGCTTTTTAATTTTTTTTTTTCAGTTAACATCTGCAGGCTGCAAAGGAACGTACAAAATAGAAAAAAAAAAAGAATAACTCTTCTGGGCTGGATCAGAGGAAAAACTGACTAATGCCGGCCAAAGCAACAGACGTGCACACAAATAACGTCTGTTTTAACAGCTGCCAGATTCACTTCTCCTCTGACCAAGTCTCCACGGCCATGGAGCTTCATTTGTCAATGTCAGGCTCCTGGAAAGGATTTGGAAAAAAAAAAGTCTACTGCCATCTCCTGGAGAACTTGTTGCATTACAACACAGAACACAGAGCTGAGCAAATTATTCCTATCTTGGACAATGTTTAGGGGGCTGCAGTCAAAACCCGGCTGGGCAAGAGGTGGGGTACACCCTAAACAGGTCGCCGGTCACAGGGATGACATATAGAGACAAACAACCATGGACAATTAAGGAACAATATCTGTATATCGTGATTATGCATAGCTTTGGACTATGGACTATGTATGTATTTTTCAGAAGAACCTACTAACAGCTGTCACCTTGTAACCACAGGGTGCCCCTGCCCCACCTCTCACCTGTTCAAGTAGCAACCACAGGGATCACATAGAGATAGGGAGGGGGCAGCGCTCTTGTAATGGACATCCCACACTCCCACATTAAAGCAGCCTACTTGCCTAAGTGCTTTTGAAAAAGCAGCCGCACAAGCTTGTAGAACAAGAGGTGCTATGCTTAGCTGAGGAAGTCGTTAAAACATTGTAATGTCCATGTAGAATAAAAAAACAAAAAAAACAAAACTGGGAGCAGCCGTGTTCTTTCTTGATTTGTGCCGCATGTCATTTCTTTTACCTGAATTTCACAGCAGCAACGCTCTAAAATTCCACTCACTCTTGTTTTCCACTTCCCATGACAGCAGCACCTTGAGGGCACCAGGCACATCTTTTCCAGCAGTCAGGAGTTCCAAACAAGACTTTAGACACTGACGAGTTCAACGAAAGAAAGAACACAGTCATCAGATATTGCCTGAAGACACAACTTTATTAATAAACCAGCAAGCATAGCATGTAAAATACAATGCAAGACACCCAGGAAACAGACAGGGCCGTGTAGAAAAACCAAAATAAACCATAAAGGTGAATATGGGCAGCTGAAGCTTTGCCAATGGCAGTAAACAGAGTGACAGAGAGAAGAAAGAACAATGAAAAGAAAGATTGAGCAGCCATAAAAGAGGCGAAGTGGCAAGTGTGTGCTGCGGTTGTTTTTTTATTCACACAATAAAGACATTCACAAGTGTCTGGTAGAGCACACGGACAGGTCTGCCGGATTGGAAACTACTATGGCAAGAGAGGAAGAGGAGGCCGTTCGTGAGTGATGCCTCAGGTTTGATGGCCTGACTCCAGATACTGCTGCTTTTGTGACACTGCAGTGAGTAGAAGAATACGGTTAATGCTGGCTATGGGTTAACACTCCGCCCTCTCGTCTCCTGGAGGCAAACCCTGACATTTCTGAGAACACAGAGGGAAAGAGAAAGAAACCAAACTGTTCATCAAGCAGCGGTAACATGAAGCATGCACAACCACTTGATGCATCTTGGGTGCATTGGGTAGCTATTGGAAAATAGCTAAAAATCCAAATAAATGCATCCAAGAAACATTAGGGTTGGACTGAAATCTGATTTCTGGACCATTGCTAGCCTTGCAGGGTCTGGCACATGATAATAGCAGTTGACGTGACACTGAAATTAGCAGTTCTTCCTGACGTCCTAAGTGACAGGAAGAAAATGGCTCCAGCGGTTTCAACACAGGAAAGTCGCATGCTGCTGCGTACGGTTCATCTGATCCCTGAACAGCGCAGCCTCCGAGTGACGAGTCAGAGCCTATGAAGACGAGCAAAACTTCTGTCTCACTTGTAGCCCATGCTTGTCATGCACGTGTTTATGTCAGTTTATAAATATTCATCTGTTGTTACAGCTTCTAGTGTCACCCAATTACTGTTGTTTCAACAAGTCTAGTTTAGTTTGATTGTCCCTACCCTTTGAGGCAAACCATAGGAGCGTCTCATGAAATAACATACCTACAGTGCCAGGCATACCAGACAGGACCTTCATTGGAAAGGACAAGATTTAGTTACAATTAAGCACAAAAAAATATTTGTTTAGGTTTAGGGAGAAATCATGGTTCTGGTTAAGTGCTTCATTAAGATTAGAGGACATTTGTCATCATGGTTACAACAGTAAGCAGTTATGGTCAAAAGAAACAGTAATGACTATTAGTTTCAAACAGGACACAAACAGTGGTCTTCAGTGTCTTGTGTTTTATCGACCCATCCATCTGCCCTGATTTCCTCCTTATGTGGATGTTGTCTCTTTATACAACATCAGTGACTTCCTCCTTTGCTCTTGTAATAATTACTACCACCACAAGAGGTCCCCTCATATTAAAACCTATGTGTCATAATAAGCTGCTTTGCACAGACGGCCTATAGGACCAGTTTTTAGGGAAGGACAGTCTCATTTGGCCGCCCGGTTAGCTCAATTGTTAGAGCATGAGTCTTAATCTCTCAGGGTTGTGGGTTTGAGCCCCACTCTGGGTGGCACCGCCTCCCATGGACCCACCACCTGTGGGAAGTGCTGTAGGACTTTGGTGCATTGTGGACTGGGCGGCAGTCGCCCCTGTGACCTGGGTCCCGACCCAGATGAGTGGCAGATGATGGCATGATGATGGCATTTAGGTGAGGTCTTTGTTCAAGCTTCGTACCTTTCCTGGACATTAAAGTCACATATATGTGAGTATTTGTAGCTGTGTAGTCTTTATATATATAAATGTCTTTGTGTACAAACAACATATCTTTTATAATTATTGTACTTTTATGTTGCAAACAAATAAAATTTCAAAAGAAAAAAAAACATGTCAAGGCCCCTAGTCTTGAATTTCACCCCCCAAAGACTTAAAATTCTTGTAAGCATTAAAGGTGAGGGTATAAAATCTGCCTTCACACATGGGAGACAATGCATTATGCAGTATATTACCTGTTTGCGACACAGCTGCTCATTTAAACCTCAGTCCCCGGGTTTGATCCTGTGTGTTTTTCATTGTACCACTTGGGGGCACCAAAGTTGTGTTTTTTCTCACGTTCTACAGACAGTGGCTGCAACAGTCACTGACAAGAACTTGAATTTGAGTTTTTAAGAAACTCTGGGGGACTCACGCACATATGTATACAGCACATACGCACATAAAGTTCATACATATTTTCTCTGGCGACAATAAGCTAACAAACTACCAATGATCATTCAGCACTTCACTTTCCCAGCTGTGACACTGAGCTGCTGGGTTGTATTTAGGTGTGATAAGCTTCTTCTCTACAGGTTAAGCTTCACCTCTTACAGTTACCTTCCATGCATCTACCTCGCTTGGAACCACCGCTGCAACAATACAACTGCTAATGTACTTGGTATTAGGTTATCACTTTGCCAGATCAAAGGTTGACATTGGTGTTGTCTATCAAACCACTTTCAGCATTTTGTTTTCTACTTTGTAACTGTTCAATTATGCTTTCTCAGCCAGCAAAAGACATCCCAGCAGCAGCAAGGTGTTGCTGGTTGACCTACTTCCAAACTTAAAGCGATAATGTACTCCAGTTTCCCTACCTATAAACATAGGTGTTTGTGGCCTGACCTGAAGGGTTAGTAACCATTCCTCACTGCTTAATACAAGCAGTGAGGAATGGTTACTAACCCTTCAGGAATCACACAGCAGGCACCACAAAAGTTCAAAGTAACTGTAACTTTAAAGCTGCACTAATACATATTTTTACATCAAAAATGTATCGCATGATTGTGTCATAGTGACTAACCTGCTGAAAATCACCACCCTGTTTTACAGTTCCCCATCTTTTAGCTCACTGTTTTGGCTGGTTGGTTTGTTTTTGGCTTGCAATTTTACTGTTTTGGTTCAGCCTTATTTCCAGCAGTGGCAGGAAGCTTCACACAACTCACCCAGCAACAAACCACAGACAAACAACGGTAGCAACCAGCTGCTGAACACAGTGCAACACAAATTTAGTTGAGATAAAAACATACCTTAGATAAGAATAAATACTGGACTTGTGTTTCTCAAGTGACCAGAAGCATGGATTAGCATTATTCCATATCTGATGTAAACAGGCAACTGTTTGCTAACACATTCACCATATGAACTTTATGATAAAATGTCAGAATTGTGTTTACTTCCAAATCCAATGCACTCACATGGCAAACAGAAAATAATAATTGTAATAATGATAATAATGCTTAAAATAAAATGCTTTAAAACATGATATTATATCTCTGCCCCACGGCTAACTTCCAGTCTTGGGTGAATTTGAACAGCTAAGGGTCCTTATCATCAGCCTGAGTAGGTGTAAAGTACTCTTCCTCTCTGTACTTGGAGCCAAACCACTTGTAGCCACAATGGGCACTGTCCAAAAGAGCACAAAAACACTCAAGATTTGAATCATTCTTTACGCACATCCATTACCATGTAGCCATGTAGCCAGCAAGCTAACCGAAATACCTCATATGCACCTCTCTCTAGCTACTTCCTCTAGTTCTTCCTGAGGGATACCAAAGACTAAATGCGATATGTAACCTCAGGATGTTCTTGGTCTGCCCAAGGTCTCCTTCCAGTTAGATATACCTGAATACATTCACAAAGAGTCATCCAGGGGGCATCATTGTCAAATATCTGAACCACCTCAACTAGGTCCTGTCATTGCAAAGGTACAACAAAAGAAGCTGCTTACAGAAGTCCAAAGTCCTCACACTGCTTCTAAGAACCAGCAAGAGCATCCCATGAAACTCTCAGAGAATCTGCACATTGTGGTGGAGGGATTTGTGTGTCCCTGTAACCGTTGTAGTTGTGTTGTCAGAGACAGTAGCTTCTGATAGGGTTCCCCGAGGCAAAGTCATCTCTAGTCAGACCAAGAATGATTCAAGAAACCGTATGCTTCCAGTATGCTTCCAAAGAAATGCTTGTTGGATCGTCAGATAGCATGTGAAAACCCTCTCACCCAACACAACACCTTTGTGATGTTTGAACCAGTGTGGCTTTTTGTAACTTCATGCCTGCTTCACAGAGTGAATGGTAGGTGCATGGAAATGAGAAACTAGAACAATTATCGCATCTGTAGATTTTTTTGAATGTGGCCATTTAGGACACAGTATATAATCACTTTTACCGTTTGGACGTGGCCAGACAACACTTCCTGCTAACAGGTTCATTTCTAGCATACCGCAATGGACAGTGCAAGTTTGCCAAGAACAAAAACAGTCATGACATGAACAAGCTGAAAGGCTGAATTGGCTGTTTTTTTTCCTGTTCAGCCATATGAACATGTTATTTTCCATCTATTTCAGTCGCAAATATCTGCATGTAGCTTGAGTCCCTAATTTGAAATTAGCCATATGATGAGATTTTGAATATATGTGTATTGGTTGCTCAAATGTATTGGTATCTTCAAAAACTTCCATCAGTCAAGCCCTGGTTGGTGTGTACATGTACATACATGTACACAGCAGTGGGAACATACTATAGAGGTAGGGGTGAGGGAGGTTTGGTTTAACTATTGATTGAGAAATTTCAGTAAACTTCTAATTCTGGATTCATTTTGATGAATCAAGGGTCTGATCTTTGACTCGTTGAGACAGATTGCATTCTGAAAGTCTTGTAGTGTAATCCCAAACTTCAGACTGATTCATTGAATGGAGATGTAGGAGCGTGGCAGGAGGTGTGTGCACCTATCAACAGTACTGATGTAGATTGGTGGAAGGGCTGGGGAACGGGGAAGGGGCCAGGGTGAGGCGCTCTTCACAGGCAGAAGTCGAAGGTCAGGTCAGACTTGCCCATCTTCTGTCTGTACACCGCGTCAAACTTTTCGTTCATAGACACTGTGAAGATGTCCTTCCATAGACCCACACGACCTGCAGGGAGGATAAACAGGGAGATGGAGAATAGTTTGTTTTTACCTAGGTGGTTGTGACAGTTTTAGTTAGTTATATGTCAAGGGTCAATAAGTGATGCAGCAGAGTTGCTTTGAGTTTTAGCAAGTGTTCTGCAGGTGAATCACACCTTTTCATCACTGTTGTTGGTTGTTGATGCTGAAGTTGAAGAGTATCTAAATCCTGTCCAAACTTTCCTCTCACAAAATTTCAGAATTAGAGGGATATATTGGCAGAAATGGAATATAATATTCATGACTGTGTTTTCATTAGTGTGCGTTCACCAGATGCTGTCTCTAGAGAATACTTTTGCATTTTTACTTTATCTGAAGGCCACCGTAGGTTCTCCTGTAGGTTCTCCTAAATGCTTGGAAACATCACCACTAGGTGGCACTAAAAACAAAATGTTCACTGTTACTTATACTACCTCAGTACAGACACAACAGAAACTGTCATTTGTTGGGTCAAAAACTCTCCTTCACAGATGAGTCATGGGTTTCTTATGGTCCATTTCATATCCTTCATATACTTATAACTCGGAGAAGTCCTATAAGAGGAATACTAGTTTGTAAACGTTTTCATTGACAGGTGCTGTTAATGACAGCACGCAGTCCAGATACTATTTGGATTTACTGAAGCCGACCACTAAGGTACAGATAAAACCACGCAAGTTTCTGTTCTAAAAGTTTGAATCTCGCTCTCCAGTGAAATACTTGGACTCAAGTTGCCCTTCTCAGGAGGTATGGTACGATGGTGTTGTAATTCTATTTGATGACTGATGTAAAACCAACACAAATTCTGAACATTCCTCTGACAGATCCTGGTGGATGTATATTTTTTTTCTTTTGTCATCAGATCTTATCTGACACCTTTCAGCTGCTGAGTGAATGCAGCCTGACGAGTCAGCGACTCACCTGAATGTGTGAGACAGAGCGGACTGATTGCCAGCTGTGTACCAACCCTATAGCACACCAGATACCAGACTTCCATGCACTAAAAGAAAAAAAAAAAAAGATGGAAAAACAGAAAAAAACAGATGACAGAAATCATAAGTAACCATCAAAAATCAAAACAGGAACAGCAACATAAACCAAACTGAAAAATTAGGACAAATTAGGTAGATGAATGTTAAATGAACTTTGAATAAAACTCAAAAAGGGTTAAAGGAAAACAAAGTGGACCTGCAGGTTGAGATGACACATGTAGCCACACAGTGGTGCCATAATCATCTTAAACTGAGCGTGAGAAAACACTCACATCCATGTCCAGAACTTAAGGATCCCATGACTGGTGTAGAAATAATTGAAACCTGAAGCTTTCAATAGTAAATATATTTTTAAAAATACATTATAATATTAAATAATAATATGAATAACTTGAGTTAAAATAAAAAATGAAACTAAAATAAACTGAGGAGACCTCATCGCTTTTGTTTTCTTAACTGGATTTAACTGAGAATAAGAGTGAGTTCATTACTGCTCAACTGAAGTAAATATTTGTTCATTTATCATTCTCAAATTTCACATTCATGCATGTTTATTTGAGATGATGTGCAACAGCTAAAACACACTAGATTAGGCTGACTTGGCAATTACTCATGAACTGGAACTGTACTTAAACACTGATTCAGTTTTGCCTATAATTAGTATCAAACTACATGGTTCTTTCCAGCAAACCTGTAAAATAAAAGTGTAAACTGGTTTTGTCAGGGGTCTGGATTAAACTTCCTTGACAATTTCAGAGGTTTGTTAAGGAGTTTTATATGTCAGTCACATAAGATGATCTTAATAATAAGTCATAATTAATATATTATATATAAAATTTCTCAGCCAGTGTGTATAAGTATGTAGTATTTTTGCAAGTAGGTTGAGAAGTATGGACCAGTTGAAAATATGGACGCTGTCCAAAAAGCATCTCAGTTCTTCGGCTGAAATTATGTCTTTGTCAGGAGACATACATGAAAAAGACGAAAGAGTCAGGTTTCTTTGGAAGGAGAAGCTGCTGTTGATTGTTTGTTTGTTTGTTTGTTTTATTATATTTATTATAGCACCGACGGGAAATGCGCAAGGTTTAAATGCGATGAACACCAGACCGTGCCTAACATTTACAAAATGGTGGAAATTGGGGTAAAATTCAAGCTATATCATGGGACACCAATTGTAAAAATGTAAAATGAAGGAACTAAAACAAATCAGAACATATCAGATGCAGTGGACATATGGTTTTAAGATATATTCGGTGGATTTGATGCTTTGGAGATGGTACTACACAGTGTGTGTGTGCAGCTACAGCAAAAAAAAAAAAAACCCTTCCACACAGAAACTCAAAAACTCAGCCTAGATAGCAGACAAGAGGAAGTGAGCAGTGTTGTGTTTTTCCTTTTCTATTTCCTCTCCCACTCACCCCTGCAGATGGACAGCGCCTCCGAGTTGCAGCACTGCTCGATCAGCTGGTTGCAGCTCTCCACCATGCCCTCCAGCTGAGCCTTGTCGCAGGAAACGCCAAGGAACCGGGCTAACTGCTCCACCAAAGTCCCCAGATCCTGGAGAGGAGAGGAGGGGAGAGGTGGATTTTATAACAATGGGAACTCTATAAAAGCAATAATCACACACAAATACAGAGAAAACCGCCTCCCTCTTGTGCTCTTAAGTAATACAGGGGAGAGTGATTCTGTTTCTCCAAACAGCATCCACCCACAGCTCTAGAGAACACACAGTTCCCTGTGCTTACACAATCTAAGTGGCATAAACATGAGAAACACTAACTGTAGGCAGATGACATCTGTCAGGTCAAAATGTACAGTTCTGTAAGAACAATATGTCATCCAGGAACAGTTCAACATAAAGGCTATTTACAGCCCTGGGTTATATGCACATGCATGTTTGCATATGGGTGTGTGTGCATGTGTCTTTGTGTGTCAAAGGAAGACTCAGTGAGGACTACTGACCCAAAAGTTGTTATGCAAATGATGGTAAACTCTGTCTTCAGCCATGCTAGTTGCTCTGTGAAGCTGTTTTTAGGCACAGAAAAGCACTGAGCTAAATGCTAACATGCTCACAAGGACACACAACGTGCTAGTAAACAGTTGCCTATTTACACATCCACAGAAATACAGAATCTCATATGTTTCAAATGACATACAATAAAGAGAGGATGGATTTCTTTAGTCATACCCTGGGCAACAATAGAACAATGTAATGCTTTTGCACTGTATAAAAAAAAGTTGAGAAAACTTCAAATTTGAAGGCAACAAACCTCAAAAAATTTGAGTTAGGCAATTTAACTTTACTACGTTTAGGCTTTGTGTTCATCCGACTTATATTTCAGTCAGTTAGTACTTATGAACTTATCTTTATCCCACATTGTTCCTCTATATTAGTGCTATACCAAAGCCTTATAAAGAGCTGTCTTCATCATGGCTTCATTGTTTTGATCAAAGAGAAGAACATGTGACACCTCAAAGACACATGTATAAAGGACTTCTGGGGAAATTTTAGTCAAGCCTCCCTTACTTTCTTTGAAATAAGAAACTAGATTCAGTTGTTGTTTTAAATGATAGTAATATAAGTTGCTAAGGCTGAACAACTTGTAATAGTTTTTTTGTCACAAGCTTATTCATTCCCAGTATTTAGAGTGTGAAGAATACCCAAAACAAAGTTTGAAATTGTAGAACCGATTGCGTCTTCTCCCCTCAGTTCTAAGAAATCCATTCTAAGAGAAGCCTATCTACAGAAGAGAGGCCTCGTAAACACGGTGAGACCTGATAATGTAATAGAGGACCTTTGGCAAAGCAAAGGGCAAATATTGATTTGACATGCTCTTTTTCTTTGACTGGAGAGTTTTACACAAGAATGTTCTGTGCAAAAAATAGATAAGATGCATGTGCCTGCCACGTCCACAAAAAGAGGATTAAACTGAAGGTTAAAGTAGGTTAGAAAAATTGTGAGACAGGGGGTTTGAATATGAAATGGGTTTTCTGTAGTCTGAAAAGGTTAGAGAAGTTTTCTTTCTCTCGCATGGTCTGTATCAGCAATGCCGTGCCACAGTCTGAGCAACCTCTTTTCAGCTTCAGCTATGTCACGTTGCCCCCAAGCAGGGCACTTAGTCACAACATGTCTTTATTGGCCTTCTACAGGGGAATTTCTACCATTTGACTTTTATAAAGGACCAGAAAGAACATTTCTACAGCTTGTTACGCTCAGATAGGTTAAACTGTTTCTCACACTTACAAAAAACATGTTTTGATTTCAAGAAAATTTAGCTTGTCTTATTAAGATTGAGAAATACTTGTGATCTTGTGAAACCCAAATTAAATGAAAATAAGTGCATTTTTAAATATAGTTTTAGAACCTTCTAGCACAGGGGATAAAAAACAAGGATTTGTAATGTCAATCAGCCAATAAGAGATGATGATAAGATAATATCCATCCATCTATCCATCCGTTTTCTATACCGGTTGATCCGTCAGGGTCGCGGGGGAGCTAGAGCCTAACCCAGATGACTACGGGTGAGAGGCAGGGTACATCCTGGACTAGTCACCAGTCAATCGCAGGGCCGCCACACAAAGACAGACACGTACACACTCACACCCAGGGGCAATGTAGAGTAGCCAACTAACCTAATGTCTATGTTTTTGGGATTGTGGGAGGAAGCCGGAGTACCCGGAGAAAACCCATGCAGGCACTGGGGGAAAATGCAACCCTCTTGCTGTGCTGCCCGATAAGATAATAATAAAGCATTTTGTCATTATCACCAAGTTGTTTGCTACCACATTTTGTTTTTGGTGGCACTACAAGAGAATGGCGTCAAAAAAAGATTAGAGTTTGTCATCTAGAAACAGTAACCATCCCCAGTTTTTCATGGTTTTCTAGCTGGACAAACACTGTATGCTTTTGGATGATGAACGCATCAGTGCGCTTGCTCAATGTTTACTATGTCCATCCACATTTTGTGTGAAACTAACCAATGGACACTCAGGAAATCACTAAGAACCTACCCTACACCTTAGACACACTACAGTTTTTATTCAGTCAACATTGGAGAGACTTGAAGAATTGCAAGAAAGTTTACAGCTGCCAAAGCTGTTGCAGCTTAGTTGTAGCTACAATATTACAAAATTTCATTTTATATATTTATTACATATTTATCAACCATGTTATTCTTCTATTTTATTCCGAAAATGTTCAAAAATCAGACTTCAACTTTTCAGCTTTGGCTTTGCTATGACAGCAAAGACTAGCTCTCACAACAGAGCAGAACAGAAAAGATATTCTGATAGCAGCTATGTGGGAAATCGCACTGTGGAGCTGCTCAAAATGCAGATATCTGAACAAAATGTCTAACACTAACTAACCCAGAAATCCAACTGATTGTCTAAGAGCCAGATTGTTGGTCCAAGTCCAAGTCTGAGCAGTTTCAAATCCATGTCAGGAAGGGACTGAGTGAGAATCAAGACCATGTCCAAGAGTCAGTTGTGATATAACTTTAATTGCTTAGGTTTGGATGAAGAAAAAGTTCTGATAGGAGCAGGAAACAATGTAAGAAAGAAAGTGCTTAAGGGTGAAGGTAAAGAGAGAAGAAAGTCCTCAGAAAGTCCTTTCCAGGTCACAACAGCAGCACAGTAAACACACACAATCACTGATATCAGCACAGCAGCTCTTCTGGAAAGGTTTACTGAATCACATTTCCTATCTAAATGACACCATACAGTCCAAGAGGCAACCCTTCACAGAGGCCAGGCTACTAGGTTAAGACCTGGAGTTGCATAATGTTGTGACAGCGGATTGTGTTACCTTGTACATGTCTTCATATTTCAAGAAGAGGACATTAGAATCCATACGATGCTCCCAAAATTCCTGAACATGTTCAAACCAGGAACCATATCCCACTATGAAAGAGAGAGAGAGAGAGAGAGTGAGAGAAATACAGCTGGATGAACTTACAGTAGTCTGTAGATAGAGACAAAACAGGACAGGAGTTGAGTAAACTGGATCAGATGGAAGGTCGCAGTGTCCCAGTTCTCCAGTGACCTCAATACTCACACTTGTCGTTCATAAAGCGCCGGCAGAACTCCTGGAAAGTTCCCCGGTAGCTCATAGTCCTGAGAGAGCGGTGGAACTGGTAGTAGGACACCACCAGGTCCTTAGGGTTCCGAGCCATGTAGATCACCTGGAAGAAAACCACAACAGCAGTGGTTCAGATACAAAATTAACTGGAGCAGAATTTGGGGTACACCTCCCTCAAAATATAGTTAAATATCGGAAAACATTTTGTTAATTTCTTAATTCAATGAAAAATTCATGGCTACTGTTTATGGTATTGTCCAATTTTGGTAGGCTGACCTTGGCCTCCCCATTGTGCATGGCTGTCGGGAGGAATCGGTAGGGAAGATGGCTTTTGATAAGACGAGGTGATGTCAGCTCCTGTAGAAACACAAAGTCAGTACTTTAATCTGTATCCTGCCATTCCCTTAAACGTCTTGCAGAAACTCTCCTATTTTGCCAGGTGCGTCTTGCCTTGTCTGCTAAAGACTCAAATTTCCAGTAAATTATCTATTTCTTGGTAAATGAGATAAACTTTTTCCATCCATCCATCCATCCATCAATTATCTATACCACTTATCCCCTTATGAGTCAGTCCCACCTGACATTGGGCAGGAGGCAGGTTACACCCTGAACTGGTCCACAATCTATCACAGGGTTGATATATAGAGACTGTACCTGTATGATGTCCAGGCCAGGTTGAGGGTACTCTAAAACAGGCAGTTGTTCATCAATGTTCATAAGGCCGATTTCATCTGGGTCTGCTCCCTGGCTCACTAAATACACAACCTCCTGAAGTAGACTGGTGCCTATGAGGAGAGGGGAGAAAGCCAGAGGACAATAGGGAAATTGGGATGGCAGGAAAAGAACAAAGAAAGTGAATGCCGTGTACACAGGGGTTGAACCCTGACTACACATTGCTTTTTGTGAGACGTCAAAAGCCAAAAAGGTTGGAAACCACTGGTTTAATCTTCAACATAAAAGAGGATTCTGTTTTTAATTTTGATGCCATATGTCAGAGCCAGGTCAAGGGTGTGGTCAGAACAGTGAGTGGGTTTATTTACACGCTGAGAGAAGCCAATATAGTCTAATAATGAGATAAAGTGCTAAGGCTATCATTATGGGCATCCACATAAATATCAAAATCACCTACTATAATTACTTACCTATGAGGGACTAAACCCGATTAAAAGTCTGAGAATTTACATAAAAATTCAGAGTACAGGCCAGGAGCAAAGTACACTATAATTACACTATAGTACACTATATAATTGGCTGCAATGTTGTCCAGATTGGGTGTGAAAGACCGAGAACGAGATTTTTGAATGAGTTAAATTGATCGATTAATAGGCTTGGCTGCAATGCCACCTCCTCAAGGTATGTGAGTATTAATGTGACTGGGGGGCTTGAATTCATTTAGGCTAACATATTCTTCATGACACAGCTCATGTTTAGGAGTCCACATTTAATTGCATTTTCTGTTGTACTGGTGTTAATTTTTATTAGGTTTTTATGTATAACACCTGTTTACTACTTAAGTATTTGGGGCAGACATAGTCTCAGCGGGGTTTTGGGGAGGGGATAAGTCTACTAACAGAACCACAGAGAAGCATGTAGGACTGCAAGACTGCCTACTGGTCTCCTACTAATAAACCTCCACATTTCTAAACGAGAGCCGTTCTGTCGAAAGTGGGATGTATGCTGTCTCGTCTAATCAGACCAGGTCTTCCTCAGAAGGTCCACCAATTACAGTATCTGCAAAGCCCCAAGTTGTTTTCTGGACACCACCTCAGCTAAATGATGACCTGAGGTTGTACATGTCATCTGGCAGAGGCCCAGAGAGAACTCTCTGTATATGTACACACCATGTCTTCTACACTGATCATCAACTGGTGAGGATTCTGACTTTTGAAGCTGCATTCTGACACATGCAGCTTCAGCCTCAGTCTTGAAATAAATAACTTGCAGAATGTGTGAGGTGTAGAATCATCCACTGTGTTCAATTGTGGGATACTAGTCTGAATGGGTGCCCATGCACATATGGTACAATTAGTCCACCTTAGAGTAAAGAGAAACTCCTCAAGAGATGAGAGGTTTGTATCTTCAATTTAGACATGTCTGGCACTCGGTGTCCTCTGATATTCTTTTTGTGCCTGGCCTCGATATTTTTTGGCTTGTATTTCAATTTGTAAGCCAGAGTTCATGTTTTTTCGTGTGTCCAACACAACCAAACCTTTCATGCGCGCAAGTACATCATAAGTACATCATAACAACTGGTACTGATGTCAAATAAAAAGTTTCTTTTTTTTTTGTCGTTTTTTTTTTTTTTTGGTAATCTTCACTACACGATTTATTTGGTTTCACGGCCAGCATGTGGCCAGCCTGAGGACACATTCGTCCTTTCTCTAAACATGAACAGTCAGACACTTCACAGAAGAACATTGGTAAAGCTCTCCAGCAGTTGCTTGGTGACTATCCAAAGGAAGTGTCGTCCTCAGCAGAAGCCCACGGTACACCACCAACCAGTTTCAAACAGGTTTTCCCCACTCGACACACCCGCTGAGAAACCAGCTCTGATTTTGATTCCATATAGCTGTGGGAATTTTAAGAGGCAGATGAAACATACAGCATAGATTTAGATATTTTGATTTGTACTCTATACAAAATAAGGGTCAAGCTCAAACAGCAATGGATCCTACACTTCCCATAATGCAATTCTTAATTGCTTTTAATAGAATCTCCCCACCTGGTGAATACCAATGTCTTTCAAACTCTATGTGCCGAGTTTGTTTGCTGGTAAACGTTGGTAAATAACCCTGATGACATCATCAAGGTCATTTTCTCAGACTTTAGAAAAAGACATTCACTTGTTTCTACAGACTGAGTTTTACTCCCTATAACCAGCAAAGTGAAACAG
The DNA here is from genome assembly GCA_037833715.1 of Toxotes lorentzi. Classification (NCBI taxonomy): domain Eukaryota; kingdom Metazoa; phylum Chordata; class Actinopteri; family Toxotidae; genus Toxotes; species Toxotes lorentzi. The sequence goes on along the minus strand of JBBMJY010000015.1, from coordinate 15,599,294 downwards.
ATATAGTGCCTCTTTAAATGTGTACCATTTTCATATGGTACGACTATGCTATTTATTTCAGGAAGTTTGTGCTATTTTTGTTAGTTTTATGTTGTACTATGTTTGTGAGCCCACAATACTTGTGGGGTAAGACTGTTTTAAAGGGACCAAAAGGCTGGAACCCACAAGTTTAAATGACTGTTTGAGTGTCAAGACTTGGTTTTAGGTTTGAGGTTAGAATCGGGTTTAAGTTAGTTTTAGGGTAAGTGTTGGGGTTCGGGATTTAGTTGTGATGGTTGAGGGCAAGAGATTGCATTATGTCAGCATGTATCCTCACAACAGATGTAAGACAGTGTATGTGCAGTGCAGAGGTGTGCTGCCTGTAGGGAGACATGATTGAGCATATGCCTGATGTCAAAACAGAATTAAACTGTAGAGCAACCCCATAATTCTAACCCCCCCCTCTCCCTTGGTCGAGACGATCTTGCTAATTCCATTGGCTGAAACAGATGCATGTGAGCCAATGGCATTGTGGCTCTGCAGCATCCCAGCCATGCGGCCTGCCATGTGCTTTCTTTCCTCCGCACCAAAAGACCAGAGATACACCAACAAAGAGCAGGGGGAAGGAAGGTATGTGTGTGGGGGGGTGCTTTTATCTTCACTGAGAAACAGCAGAGTTTGTTGGATATCAATAAATGTATGACTGTTTTCACTCCATATTTCACCTTGTTAACTTAAAACAGCCAGCCTTGTTTACAGTTTTCATCTCTTTCTTTACGTCTTTTGAAAGGTGTCCAGCTGAGGACACATTTGTCTCCATCCACAAAGGTCCTTTAAAGGTCAAACATTGGAGATCACTGGGATTTCACATCATAAAACTGCAGAAGACTGCAGAGGAACAGAGGGGAGGCCAGTTGCATGCTGATTTGGAAAACAGAAAGGACATCAAGTTCTGATCAGGCATTGAGTGATTGAGTGTGAGGGGACATTCCAGATCCTGCTCTGACAAACTTATGAAAGCAAGCACTTGCAAGTTTTGGCTCAGCCAGTCAACGTGTTTGATGCCCAGAGGGGCTGCAACATCTATTACAAGGTTGATTATGTATTCCGTGTCTTTGCTAATGTAGCATTCTCAGAACCAGGATCAAACCCATACTGAAATATTAACAAATATTACTGGACTTGCCAAAATCCGAATGATTTTATATAGCCTTAACCCAAAAACACAAGGCCTGTATCACAAGGAATTTCTGTCCAGTGCCAACATTCAGTGCCCTCATGTAGCAAACTGGCGTCTCAGGGTGTGGAACCTGACGTTTAAGTCCAGATCAAATGTACGTTGAAGGGACATGGACATGTCTTTTGTGATCTTTGTCTCTTGTCCTAATTTCTGAATTCGCTGTCGCACAATAAAGGATCATCATTATCATCAAAAGCTAAACAGGAAGCAACACACAGAGAGTTTGGCTCCACCGCTTCCTCTCACAGGATCATGTAACAGAATGTGTGCTGAGGTACAGAGTGGCAACACATCCATTCACTTATCCCCTTTATGGTTTTAGGCTCCTAGAGTTGTCCCTACATAAATTTTAACAGGCAAAACTTCACAGCAGGTTCAATTCCTTTTTGTCTTCTTTATTAGGATTTAAGAAGACTACAATTTGGGATGTGTGTTTTCATTGTTGTAAGACTGTGGCAGCTGTGTAACATAATATACGTGATGATAGAAATCCCGTACGGGGATAGAACGCCATCAGTTTGTCGAACTTTCCTTTCTTCCATTACACACAGGTGTTGCCATATTGCTGAGATCCATCTCCCCCCACCTCTGCCCTTCTGTGTGAGAGCTCTGCCTGCCCCCCACTAGCCGTCACATGACTGGACCCACCCTGAGCGCAGCAGGGTAAACACGCACGAAAGCTCGGCCTGCAGTGCCGCTGCGCAAAGACACCCAAAGCTGGATGTAAACATCAACTTCCATCCTCCATCACTGTTGTGGATGATGAAGGCCAGTTTAGATGCCTGACTCATGCACTACAGCTTCATTTCTCTGACTCAGCTTGTTAGCAACTGATCATAACATCAAAGCTGGGAGAGGCTCCTGAGATACAAAGATATTAGATAACTGTGACCCACCCTGTGCTATTAAATATGAAACACCACCTGGTTTGCAGCTTTAATGGTGACTATAATCTGGATAAGTTATGCAAAATGGAACCTAAAGCATATACTGGCTTTACATTGGGTCTGTGTTATATTTATTATGTGAAACTTTGATAATCACAGTGGAAACCTGCAGTCGTTGCTACAGCAGCAGCAGCAGCAGCAGCAGCAGCAGCAGAGCAAATACCAGTCAAGAAACCTGAAGACACAGCGAGCGGGTGACGGGTGACGCAGAGGCTTGTTTACCTGACTTCGGGTAGGTGACAATCCATATGTCGCTACTTCGGAGGGAGAAATTGGCGATCTCCTCCATCTTCCCTCTGCAGAAGGGCGGCAGCCGCACTCCATCAAACTCGAAGTATTTGCTCTCAAACTCAATCGGCGTGCTCGGCGTGTCTGCCTCGCTCTCGGCCATGGTCCAAACGAGCCGCCAGCGCCGAGGGAAAAGAAAAAGCGCACGAGGTGAAAAAAAATAAATTAAAAAAAAAAAAATATATATATATATATATATATATATATATATATATATATATAAAGTTAAATAAAAAGATGATGGCGATGAGATTGATTTGCAACACAGCTCTCTTCGGGATGAGGAGGCTGGCGGCGAATGCTGCACGGCAGGCGGATGAGAGTTGAGCCGCAGCCAATCGCGCGGGAGATAAGTGATGTCATGCGCGCACACGAGGCCCAGCATCAGGACCACTCTTACCGGGGGCGAGGACACAGACCCACTAAATACTATCACCATAAGGCTGCTGTAGTAATCCTGTGATATTATTTTATAATCCCATGTTTTACAGCACATTCCCTACTCAGTTACCATAATCATGCTACAACACATAAACTCTATAGGTCTGTACAATTCTATGGCAGGATATGATTGTGTCTTATAGACTATATGATATTTATGGAGTTTTAAACAAAGTAATTAGCATCATGCTGGTATAATACCTCTATAATAATATAATATGATAATCATATTCTAATCCTACAAGCTCTTACAGCCTACAGTGCATATATAATGTTTCAGATAGTTGCTATAATATTCTGCGTCAAGCATTTATATTGTTTTGCGTGTGCTTTTAACTTTTGCAAGCTGCACTTCAGATCAACTGATATTCAGTAGTGAATATCAGTTAAAATATATCAGAATATATCAGAATATCAGTAAAAGTAAATTAAGGCCAAATGAGTTAGTCAAGGTGTGCATGTTTTGCAAGCAGTAGACTTTTGCACGTTTTTTTTTTAAATGTCTTTCCAATTTAAAAGTCTAAAAGGCTAAATATATCACTTGTATGAAGAAGTACATGCAACACAAACTCCATTCCACTTAACATGCAGGGTGGTCACTATTGCATAAGGCCATGATGATGATACAGTTATACACCTTGTGGCATGAAAGCCAGCCTACAGTTCTTTATAATACTCTCATATAATCACATTGGTTATCACTATAATATTCCAACCGGTCTACATCCAGTGAAGCGGAGAGTGTTCTGTCACCATCATGGGGCGCTTGTGGTCACCATGGGGACGTTCAACAGGTGAGAGAAATCTGCCAATGAACATGTTTTGTTTTTTTTTGCCAATGAACATGTTGCTTTTGTTTTGGCAGTGGGCCGTGACGTCACTGCGTGTCGTCTCCCCCCCTCTCGCTATTTATTGGTTCTTTTGTAGAAACGGGATTGATGGACGTGCATTCATCCAATCCAGCTCTCACTAACGTGTTTGTTGCCTTTACTGTTACTAGGAAATCTTAAGGTTTTCAAATAATCTGTGACACTACACTTACATTCACACTCTTGACTGAGCTAAGCAAAATGCAGATTATGATTATATGTATTTATATAAAATAGGAGTGGGACTTAACATTTAGTTTGTCGTGAAAACAACTGTAAATTTCCCAATAGACGCTCTGCTGGAGCGCTCATGTCGCAGTTGTGATCGATCCGACTCGCCCTGAATGCATCATAAGCAGCTTGCCCTGCCTGCGCCTCACTCCTCAAAACACCGTCAGTGTTCTCAGTGTTCATCTCTCCGCCACGCAGAGGTGACAGCGGTGCGAGTGCCACCCACAGATCCCGGCGCACTCGGTCGTCTGTCCGTTCTCACTCAGGGCTTCTCCTCGCCGCCAGCCGGGGCATGTGTCGCCATGTTCGACCTAAACGGCGGCTGGAATCTGTCTTTCGCGGGATGCGGGTTCCTGGGAATTTACCACATTGGAGTTGCCAGCTGTCTGCTGGAGAAAGCGCCCTACCTCGTCAAGGGGGCCACCAAGCTGTACGGGGCCTCTGCCGGTTCTCTGACCGCCTCCATGCTCGCTAGCCAGGCGTCTATAAGTAAGACACACCGCTGTTCGCTTTCTACTCGGGAAACCGGAAGTCATGTTATTATGGTTATTATTATCATTGTTATTAATACTACTAGTAGTAGTCGTAGTAGCAATAGTCAATTTCAATGACTTATATACACATTATATATATATAGATATGTATATGAATATATATGTGTGTGAACTTTTTGTGATTATGGTTTCAATTTTGTAGTATATTTGCTTGATTTCGGTACATTTTAGATTTTTTTTTAACTGATCCAAAAGTATATATTTGCACGTATAAATACCTATATATATGTATATATGTGTGTGTGCGTGTGTGTGTAAAACTTATTTTTTAATAAATGTAATATCAGATATTTTGCATGTATGAAACATAGGGAGTGGATATTTCAGTAAGCCAAAATAAGATATATGTGAACCTATCTTTCACTTAAATATAAATTGAAATAGAAATACATCCAGTTACTTTGCAGCAATTATACTTACATTGTTGAAAACATGGAATTGACACGCTGTAGTTCAGTGTAAAACTGATAGAGTATGTGCAGCAGGGTGATAATGGTTTTCGTTGGTATGTGTTTAGTGTGTGTTTAAATCTACAACAGTGGCATGGAACCACTGTTTCAAAAGAGAAGCATGCTCTTTCTGAGGAACATGTGAGTCAGAGGCACCGTTTTGCTTTCCTTCTCATTAATAAGCAGTCAGCATATGATAAGGGCTGATATCAGCACACACCTGTGATAGCAGATTGGCCCATGTGCATTGCCCAGTAGAAACTCTGCGAACCTCAGCACGAGTTCAGTGCTCGGAAGGTGGGCTCACCCGGGTCACTATTGGTCACAGAGTCCTGGTATCTTTAGCGAGTATTGATCCGGTCGCAGGTTGACACAGTATGTTTTTGTTTGCGATTGATTGATCACAGAGGAACTTGAAAGCAGGGGTGGTATCATTCCCTCCGCCTTATCTTGTCTCTCTTCTTTCCTGTTTCCCAGCTAAATGCTGTGAAGATGTGATTCATGTGGCGAAGGAGGCCAGGAAAAGAAACCTGGGCCCCCTTCACCCCACCTTCAACCTGGTCAAGGTGTTAAAGTCGGGTCTGAACCAGGACCTGCCCTCTGATGCGCACATCCTGGCCTCAGGGCGGCTGTCTGTTTCTCTGACCAGAGTGTCCGACGGGGAGAATGTGCTGGTGTCAGAGTTTAGCTCCAAAGAGGAACTCATTCAGGTACTGTGGATGGGGGGGAGTTAGGTCTCTTTAGGGCCTCTGTTACAGTAATGCAAGCCTCAGGAAATGGATTTCTTCTGGTTTAACCCTACACTCTGTCCATAGGCGCTGATCTGTAGCTGTTTCATCCCCATCTACTGCGGGCTAATCCCTCCATCCTTCAGAGGAGTGGTAGGTGTCTGCAGTCCTTTTTCCTCCCAGGATTTGCTTCATGTTATGTGATCAGAACTTCATTGAGTGTAGGAACTGGGCTGGTTGTGTTGATGACGGGGGAAAGCTGGGACTGAGATGAACTGAGAGTCTAGAGTGTGCCAAGCCAAGCAGGTCCAGAAGGGAATCCGAGCAAGAGTCTGTACTGAGCAAGGATCTAGGACTGAGGAGCTGGGTTGATGGGACTAAGGGCCAGTCCACCTCATATTTTGCCTCATACTGCACTGAATGCAACATTGAAAACAAAGGTCGGGTTGCAAGACTGTTCATATGAGATCATTTAGTTTTCCATGATACTTAATCATGATTAGTCATCTGTATATTTAGCTGCAAATCAGAGTTCCTGATGTAAACGTTACCTTCACTTTGCTTTATCAGCTGGACTTGGACTTCGACAGTGATCTCATTAGACCCATTTTCTATCCTCTGCTACCAGCTCATACACAGTCGTATCTGCATCCTGTTGTATAGTAATTACAAAAAATACAAAGGTCAAGTGGATGAAAATCGAAGCAGATAAAGAAGTAATCAACCAGATTACATGGAATGTTGTAAAAATTCGAATCATGTGATGCTAGCTTTAGCTATCCGAAAGTTCTTCGCAGTCACGACAGACAAACGTGATCAAAGGTCCGACTTCAAAATGCAACAATGAATAAATGTAGTAATTTAATATACACAAAGTTTTTAGTCTTAGGACCAGCACCGTGGCAGGGAGGCTTCAGTCACAGTGTACATCACCGTTGCAAAATAAATCATCCCAGACAGACATCAACTCTGTGGACATGTTGGTGAATTACGTCCTGAATAGAACCTATTGTATTGGTCTTGGTGTCAAAATTCAGAGTCAAGGCAACATAGGAAACACAGTGAGTCCAATAAGGTGCTGCTACAGTCAGTGTTTACATGTCACAGAGTTGTCTGTGTGTATACATATAGTCTGCAGGTGTTATCTGTGCATTCTGTACATTGTGTACTTTCTGTTTCTCAGACTGGCAGCTGGCTCAGAGCCCAGTTTAGTGTGACTCATTGACTCTGTGCATGAGTGTTCACTAACTTCAGGCGCTTTGTGGATAAACAACATTGTAGTATTGTTAAACTCATTTATTCTGGTTAATGACAAGTGTATCCTCAAGAGTGTGTTTATCAGAACACAACTACAGATTCTTGTTTTATATCACAGGCAAGCACACAATTAAACAAATACAGATAAAGTAAAGAAATTAACATTTGCTTGGGTTTAATCTCTGATAAAAACCTATTCAACTATTTATCAACTACATAACTTTCTGGCTGAGATTTATTGGCACTTGTTATGTGCATTGTCTCTGAACATTTGGGTTTATTTTGGATACAAGTCTAAATCTCAGACTATCTCTGCCAAGCTGAAAGGGATTTTACAACAGGCACTTAGAATGAGATACATGACAGGGGAAAGCTGGGGCTGAGATGAACTGAGAGTCTAGAATGTGGGAAGCTGAGCCAAGCAGGTCCAGAAGGGAATCCGAGCAAGAGTCTGAACTGAGCAAGGATCCAGGACTGAGGAGCTGGGTTGGATACAAATCTAAATCTGTGTCCCTGTTTCAAAACTATCTCAGACTATCTCTGCCAAGCTGAAAGGGATTTTACAACTGGCACTTAGAATGAGATAAATTCCCTCTCTGTTCCATTTTAAGCCCTACTTTCACTGAAATGGAACTAGAGCAGTTTCATTATATAAGTAAAATCTTCTCTGGTGGGTCAGAGCAATTGCATTACAACAAGGCAACAGCTCAAAATATGTGAGCAAAATGTGTATACAGCAGTAAAGAACAAAATCCCATGTGTTTCAGTGAAACCTGTTTAGTGCAGTGAGAAATGTTGCAATCTGCCTTGTCAACAGAGTTTGAACTACCTCAGCTCTAGAGTGAAAGTAGATACATACGCCATTCCCGTCTCTTTACCTGTGTCCGTGTCTTTAGCGTTACGTGGACGGCGGGATCAGCGACAACCTGCCACAGTCCGAGCTGAAGAACACTATCACCATCTCACCGTTCTCCGGCGAGAGCGACATCTGCCCTCGTGACAACTCCACAAGCTTCCACGAGCTGCGCTTCACCAACACCAGCATCCAGATGAACCTGGGCAACATGTACCGCCTCAGCAGGGCCCTGTTTCCACCAGAACCCAAGGTAGGTAACATGGTGTCATAGTGGCACAGTTCAAGTTCGTCAAGGAGTTCATTTAAAGCTGCACCATCCTCTGCTTCATATAAACTATGGGTCAAATGACTATATATAATACTCATGGAAATGAACCCACAGAAGAATTACCATCCAAAACTGCAGATCCCGTCATTTCTTACCCTTTTAGCTCATTATTTTGGCAAAGTTAGCGACTAGCATAACATTTAGCAGCTAAAGACCCAGATAAAGGCGCTTTTGTTGACACAAGTTTTGTGATGCTGTGTAACTTTTAAAAGACAAAATGAGACATGCTCTCTCTAACAAATGAAAATGTGAATTTACGTGCAATAAAATACACCCTTGCACAGTTCAGTTAAATTAGTGCTACAGTCTTACTCAGTCCTGTAAAACCAGATGCTTATGCTAATGTTAGCTAATATCAGCAAACTTTATTTGGACATTTTTTATATGACTGAGTCCAACTGCTCATTTGATGATGCTCACTTGCGCTGCTGTCTTGCTACTTTATGTTTTAGCATTTAGCATTATCCCACAATGGCTACTGTTCAGCAATGTTAGATGGTCTGTATAGCATAGCTTAACCTAGATGGTTTTGATTTATATCTATACGAAAAAAAAGACATTGGAGGTATGAATTATCCTTTATCACTGGACTTAATGTGTGAAGATTTACATTTCTCAAACAATATAAAAGCTTTTTAAACAAATTAGACCTGAAACATTCAGGCTTGTCTTAAATCATTGTAAATCATATAGCTTAAAGTTTTGGATGGTAAGAACACAAGAAAACAAGACACTGAAAGATAGTTGGAAACTGAACATGGATTCTTATCATATTGGTCATGTTTGAACTACAATATTGAGTATACAAAGTGACATTAACATTAGTCTAGATACATTTGTTCCGCTAACATTCTCCAGAACGAAGACCAGAGGTTGACTGAGGCTGAAATAGTAGATAGGCTGAAGTCGTATCAGGATGTACCTCCGGCCTATATTTCACCTGGGGTTGCTCCCCCCCTTTTATCCCGTGTTTCCTCTTGTTATTCCCTGTGGTTGTGATGATTGTTAGGTAACCTTTAAGACAAGGTGAGCTTTAACCTTGTTGGGGTAGAGCTACTTGTTGTGTTGTCATGATTCAGCCTGGATCCTCACCACTCCCCTCACTCCTACGATTATATAACCGGGGTTATGGATCTCTGTGATGGGGGGGGCATTTGTGTTCTTACCACATTCCTCGAGGGAGGAATTACCTCTCAGATCAGCCCATACATGCTTGAGCCAGGGAGTTCTCTCTGCAAACACACACACTTGGCAGTTGCCATATTGATTTGAAGTGTGTAGCAACACAGAATTTGAATTTCAAATAAGGCAAAGTGCGTTTTGACCCATGACTCGTGTGGTCTGACCAGTCTAGCCTGTGGATTGGCTGTGAGCAAATCTGCTGATGCCAGAGCTTTTTTTTTTTTCCTGAAGAAGTTGCTTTTATGCAATAAGAACAAACTGATCACTGTGACATGACTGCATCATAGTGACAGGGATAAGTAGTGTCATCAGAAGAGTAGTTGATTTTCTAAAAGACATCCCAGGTGCATCTCAGAAAATATAACCGGAATCAGATAGAAGATTTTAAAAATCTAAATAAAAACAAATCAAAGAAATAAAGTGAAATACAATGCATATTGTTTAAAGGACAATCAGTTAGTGTTTTTCTCTTTTGTAACTGAACTGTTTTTTGTTGCACTGAAACATTTCCATACCACATTAAAATCAGATTGCAAGACAGTGAAATGATAGTGAAGATATGTATTACATTGCACATCAGACCATTTTTAGGTATTTTAAATATTCCAGATTCCAGAGATGTTTTCCAAATTAATTGTAAAATTTTTTATTGTCTGAATTTTTTTTTTTTATTTTAAGGTTTTTTTTTCCCGTTGCAGATGCTTCTGTTCTTTTTCTTATTTTTCCAACTTTTTAGCTTCCTTCTTTTGTCAGGTCTTGCTTAAATTTTTACTTGTAACTTTTTGAAGCTGCGTCCTCTCAAAACATGCTAGTAGGCGGAGTTCTAGTTTGTTTTTTTTTTCCCACTGTGGAATTACTTTGTAGTGAGTGTAGTTTTATGCTATAAAGCTATGCTTCGCGTTGTTTACGTCAGGGACCAGCTGAACAATTAAGATGCTCAAGCTAGTGTACCTAGTGATGAATTGGAGGGATGTCCGTGAGTGTGGTGTTATGTGTTCCACAGAGACATGGCTACAGGAAGATACTTTAGATCCTGTCACTACCATAGACAGCTTTCAGGCAGAGCAGGCAGACTGGAATAAATCTGAGACCAGAGAGGAAAGAGCGAGTGGACTTGCCGCTTTTATTTACAACAGATGTTTCTGCATCCCAGACTTTAAAATGTTAGACATAGAGTTATGTCCAAACTACATACCCATCAAGTTCTCACACACAAAACCAGCTTCACATGATAAAGACCAGCTCAGTCTCTGGACTTGATGATGAACTGGACAGAAAGTGAAAGAAAAGCAACCTGCAAGTGCAACACATTTGTAGGAATGTCTGCGACAGCGTTGGGCCGAATTTTCTGAGCAATGTTTGATTCAGTAGTTATGTATGGCAAAGAAAAACAATAAAAGGTTGTACTACTTGAAAGCGGACAAGGGGGGTGGCAGCCCTAAAGGTTCAAACAATCCCACTATGGGTACAACAACAACTTTATTTTCATACAACACTGTTCAACAGTAAATGAGCATAACACACCAAAACGTACAAAAAAATGAGTCCCAAGACCATAATTTTGTATCACTCTGACAAACAGAAAAACACATTTATCATTTTTTTATTATTGTTTTTTTTTCAGTGAAGTGTCTGAAAAATGATGTAGTGTCTTCCTTTCAACAGGTACTGGCTGAGCTGTGTCAGAACGGTTATAAGGACGCTCTACGCTTTCTTGAAGAGAACAGTGAGTATTACTGTTACCACTGTGTTACCATGGTGACTCTCAAATAACCTAGTTATGATGCACCACTATCAGCCTGTAGCTTAACCTTTGGAGTGTGTCGCTGATGTCATGTTTTGTGGTCCCAGACCTGGTGATGCTGGAGTGTCCCACAGCTGGCCTCACCTTGCCAGAGAGCACCCCTGACTGCTGCTGTAAGCATACTGAAACGAACAAAGAGTGGGTGCTCCGGAGGCTCCACCTGCTGCGTAAACAGCACTGGTGGCTGGATGAGCAGCTTGTTCTGCCCACGCCAATCAAGAAAGGTGCAGTATCTCAGGCTTTTAGTAATGAAGATGAGACTGAAGCATGCATGTGTGCATCTTTAAGCTGGCATCAGCGGCGGTGTATGGTTGACTGGTCCTGTTGTCTTGTTGTGTGTCTGTCAGTGTTCTGCGAGGCCTGCAAAGACAAAGCCGGCCTGTACACCAAGTTGTCTGAGATGCTGCCAGTAAGAGTGGCGTCCTACATGCTCATGCCGTACACGCTTCCTGTACAGTCAGCCTACTCAGTGGCCCAGAGGTGAGGTGGAGGTCTCATCCATGATGGTATCTCACCTTTAAGTTGAATGTGTATATATATTATAAACTCTGCTCTACCCCAGGTTTGTGGAGTGGATCCCAGAGGTGCCAGCTGATGTACGCTGGCTGTTTGGGATGGCGGGTGACGTGTACCGACAAGCCTGGAAAGGAGTACCAGCCAACTCCATGAGGTGACAGAAGACAGTTTTTCCATACGTCATACACCTCTTCATGATGTCATGTCATAGGAGTAAAGGCAGTATGCTTCAATCAAGGTGTTTGTCAGATCATCTACCAGCATCTGAAACCTCCTTTCAAATAACAGAATCAGGCAGGACTGCATTCAAAGAGTTTTCTGACTTTCCAAAACAATCAATCCAACAATCACGGTCATTTTATATGGTAATTTCCAGGTCTGCAGAGCTATGATAGTCGGCAGGGTTTACTGTTCGCTGTGTATAACTGAGTGCAGAGGTTATGCTGAGGCAATGAGAGGAAGTCCAAAAGTGCGAATGGGTGAAGCAAAATCCTAAACATGTGTGTAATTGACTTTACAGTGAGCCATGCCTGAGGAAATGCCTGAGTGTGCCGCCTCTACCTACAGAGTGTGATAAACCTAGGCAGAGAGACAACCTGCCCGCTCTTTCCTCCCTAGACCTCCACGGCAACTACTGGGAGATCCAACAATCTACCTCCTTTTCCTCCTCCTCCTCGTCCCACCACCACCACATCACCCCCTCCTCTCCGCAGCAAGTCTGCTTCTTTGTCGGCTCACAGGACGAACCTCACAGCCCTGTGCAGTAGTAAAACTGATTCACAACCTGCACTTTTAACAAATATGTGATGGAGTTTCCACTCTGTCAGCGGGGGGGAGATTGTGGACTGATGAGTAGCAAAAAGTCTGAACCAATAAGCAATGGTGTGGAAATGTTTTAAGGAAACACACTCTGAACACTCCAGGCAGTACATAATGTATTATATTTTATTAAGTGCTCTGGAAGTCAGCATTGCAACTCACTCAGGATCATGGATGTGTTTTATCATCTGTTTTGATAACACAGAAATGTGTCTGGTTTTACAGTGTAACTACAACTCTCCCTACTTGTTTAAAGTGTACTCAAAAGTAGCCTTTATTCCTCATTCCAAAGCAGTTAATTTAGTCACGGGTTCTTTGTCTTTCCACAAGTGGCTCTCTTCTGTCGGTCTGTTTTCTATATGTCTGTTTGTCCTTTTGATCGCGTCTCTTAACTTTTTACAGCGGTGTGATCTCCAGGTGCCATGCAATGGCTTTTAGCTGATGCAGTGCCGTTTCTGGCGGTCACTTTGGAGGTCTACTGGCTGCATTTCTAAATAGAATTAATCTTGCCAAAAATGGCTAATATGTACATACTGTTTTTAACAAAGAAGTAATTTTTTTCCCACATATCAGGACATCTAACAAGATATTCAGTTGTTAGGCAGTAATTCACTTTTAAGATGGGACAGCTAACAAGTTATTCTGTATGTTAGCTAGCTAACAGTTAGTTCACTTGTTAACAAGTAAATTACAAGTATCCATGTGTTAGCTAGCTAACAAGTGAATAACAAGTCTTCACTCATTGCCTAGCTAACAAGTGCATAACAGGTTATTCACTTGTTAGCTAGCTAAACACATTTAACCTCTGGCCAGCTGAATATCGCTGTTTTCTGATTTGTGTGCCAACAAACTTGTGCTAGAACGTACATTAGTAAGTGTGCTTCTCCCGTATCAAAGTCACATAGTCCAATCTATTGGTTAAGCTTTGAATGATTACTGCCAACATTACAGGTACACTCACTGTCAGTTTTACCTCCAAATAAAGTGACTTGGATAACCAGGCTAAGTTGTTGGTTTGTTTAACCTGTCTGGTAGCCTGTATTCAGAATAAGTATTATTATGTTACTAGATTTCAAATTCTACTTTACTCAAATTAGCTCAGACTGAAGCCATAACCTCTGGCTGCAAGTGGGCCATCATATTTGAGGGTAGGATGAATTCAGTATCGTTTTGTTTTGCTTTTTGTGTGTCCTATTGTTGAGAAATATGAAAACTAATAAATATATTCAACTGAAAATAAAATGTGAATGAGACAAAGAAAATATTGTTGTGACCTCACTCTGCCAAGCAGCCAAGGATAAATGTGCACTCTATGTACCCACCCTAAGAAAAAACCTCCTGGCTTGTCTCCCAGTCAGTCCTGAAACTGTTTAACTGAAAACATGCAAATGGATCTTTGTACAAGACTTTGATGGCACTCTAAAAGTTAACACTAATACCAGAACAAATTAACTGTCCCCTTGTGGTCTTGTGGTTTAGCTATCACTGCAGTGAATACAGTATGAATGAAAGTCACCATCTAATGAAGCCAGAAGAATCACATCATAAAAAAGGCAAAGAAGCAATTCTGAGGTTCCCAAATCAGACACTTTCTTCTCCCCAGGCAATCATATTCATGATTAGCCAAGGCCAAGAAAAGGGCCAATCCTGGTGGATTGTAAGACAGGCAATAAGTTGTTACCTCCTCTACCTACTGACCTCCCACAAACAAATACCTGCCAATGACTATGTTAATGTCAAGTCAACCTTGACTCGTTGCCTGTTCTACAATCTTCCTGAAATTCCTATCATTTAAACACAGAAGTCCCACAGAGTCCATCAAATCCTCCTTATCTCTCCTATGCCCTCCCCAAAGAGTACTATGGGCATCAAAATCACCGCAATCACCAAATGACCCTTCGTATGCATAGCCTCTTTATTGCTTCAAATGTTTCCAGTTCCACACTTTGATCCTCCAGATCTTTCTACATATCTATATATGAAACACATTTTCAAATAAAAGGAAGACATGCTCCTCCATTACCCCTTACCTATCCCATCTTATGGACACTTACCCTTGAATCAAAAAAAAATCTAAATTAAGTTATGAGTCTCTTCCATACATATTATTTGAGGTTTGCACTCAAACCCCTTTAGAAATCCTTTAAATTCTTGGCCATTCGACATCAGACTCCTTGCATGCCATTGAAGAATTAACATTAGCAAAACTAATCCTGTGAAAAGGATTCTTTGTTTAACTGTTCCTGTTTTTCAGCTCTCCCATGCCAGACATTTCTTGAATATTTAAATATCTTGTTGCTTGGGACATGAAATATGCGGAATTCTCCAGCAATATATCTCCCATCTGATTCTTTTCTCCACAATTAACACATTTCAGCTCTGACACACTTTTGTTTCCCTTGATATCCTGTCAGAATTTGCCCATATTTTTGGCAAGTAAAATATCTCAAAGGCGGTGGGACATTTCACAGAAAAACATGTTTCTTAAAATAATGTATTTAACTTTACAGAAGCATTAAAGTGAAGTGCCACAGGGATGCCTGGTGTCAACCCATCACCAGAAATTCCCAGCCCATCTTCTTCATCTACCTCATTGGCTTGGTGATGCAATTTGTCCTTTGTGTCCTCATTATGTTTTTGCCTTGGTTTAAGTACCAAATTTCTCATTTGAGGACTTCTTGTTCAGGCCCAAAAGACCTCCTTCACCTTGGGTTCTCAGGTTGCTGCCATGAAAAGTTCTTCCCAAAGTGGGGCATTAAAGACCTAGGCTCCCCCAGATGTTCCCAGTTCACCCTCACTACATACTTGGATTTACCAGGTCTTTCCAGTAGTCTCCCTCACTACTTGATCCGTCACCACCAGGCGGTACAGCTGACAGCTCTGCTTCTCTCTTTGCAGGAGTGTCCAAGACAGGACACCATAGATCTGATGCTACAAAGCACAAAGTTGATGATGGATCTCACACATTTCCAGTTTTTCAAACCCACCGAGCACATGCAAAGTTCAGCATTGGAACCGATTCCTCACCTGCACATACCTTTAAATCAATTCCAAACTTAACCCGGACTCAATCAAATCTACTCCGAGCTGCTGGTCAGTCTAGGCAAAAAGTGTAGGGGTGCACAACAAGAAAATAAATAAATGTTTAATAAGCTACATGGATAAATATATAAAAACGCAGCAGGAGGTGCATATTGTATAGGCAGAGGTTCCCTCCACATTTTTCAGAAAAAAAAAAAGAAAATTATGAAATTATCTTCATCTGTCTCATTGGCTTGGCATTTCTAATTTAAGGGCTTCTAGTTCTGCTCAATAGTCTCCTTCTCCCCCTTCCTCTTAGGAAAGTGCATTTTTCATCTCTCAGGCTTTGACACGCATGTCTTCCTCCTGGTCTTTCTCTATTTGAAGACATTTCTGAAGTTCCTTATTTCTTGTGAGAGAAATAAGGCTTCCGTGAGAGAAACAAGGCTTCCTTGTTTCGGGCTTGTGGCATTTCCTGCTCCTTCACTTCTCACAGTATCACTTCTCCCAGTTCAACAGTTTTGAAAAGCGTCTCCTTGTTCTTATCCTTTTTCAATGGGAGCATTTTATGAACCTCCTAATTTAGTATCAAAGTGATTCCCCAAAATCTCTCCTCTCATGTCTTCCTTCTGTTCTTTTTCTGTTTAGAGCATTTCCTTGAAGCTTCTTCATTTCTAGTTGTACCCCTCCTTTTTTGTTGCAGTAGCAGTCTCTTCCTGTGACCTGAGCTCCTTCTCGAGCACTTGGCGTAGCAGCTAAACTGTGCTGCAGAGAGTGTTACTCTTCTCCACCATTTTGTAAAGGACATCCAACCTTTTTTGCAATTCCTCCGTATCCTAGAGTAGAGCCTTCTTCTCTTTCAGGCCGTTTCTTCCCTTTTACTGCAGGGAGTGTGCCCCTTCAGATCATGACCTGTCAGAGCCATCCATTATCTATATTGCTTATCTTCTTAGGGGTCATGGGGGGTCCAACTCCAGTTGACTTGACACAGGGCTGACATTTAGAGACAAACAACCATTCATGTTCACATTCACACCTATGGACAATTAAGAATCACCAGTTAGTCATCTAGTATGCTTGTCTTTGGACTGTGGGAGGAACCTGGAGTACATGCAAATTCTACACAGAAAAGCCAGTGGATTTGAACCTTATCTTCCAGTGAGACAACAGGGCTAACTACTACACCACCATGCTGCCCTTCCCGTCTGATCCTGCTCATGGTTGTACAGGCGAATATGGGACGGGTTCATCCTTTAATGAAGGGCCTGGTTGGGTTGGAGTAGACTAGCACACATATGCTTTGGTACAGGGCGTTGTTACCAATTCCTTTCCTCTAGAGGTCGTTGCTACCAATCTCTGTTCTCTATCACCTGTGGGTCAACATATAGTTTCTGGTGATTAATGAATGATGGGTGTCACGATACAGAAACTGTGTGCTGTGTTATTCTCTTCATCTGTGTTTTGATGTAAAATCTCTATCCATAAATATTCGTACTTGTAAGTAATATGTAGTTACTCATATTTGTGTATGCTAATTTGCCTTAGCATCTGCTGGATGGGGTGACGCTTTGCGCATGCGCGTTTGCTGACCAGCAACATCAGGAGGAAGGAAGATGGCGGAGGATGGGAGAGAGGAGTCTGTGGTCAGTGATGACGACTCAGACTATTTGGGGGCAGACGGGAGCTTAAGCAACACGGTAAGACAGTGTCTTCCCCTCCACGCTTTACCTGTAAAATTGCTCTCACGTGTTTTCTTCCACAGCGACGGGAAAACGCTGTTTCTACTTTACATTGTATTTGACGTTGGCTGACAGTTGAAAGTTAAGCTAGGCTGTAGAGGATACACGTAATACCCGTCATTTAGACACAGTTCGGGTAATACAGGACCACGAATGAACAGACGTTTGGGGACGGTGAGGTAAATATTTTCCAAAGAACTGTTTGTGAATGACATGTTGCGTTGTGGGGGTTCAGATGGTGGAGGAGGGCTGCACTCTCCTGCGCAGGATGGAGATCTGTGTTGCTGAGGCTGAGAAGAGGAGCGGCAAAAACGCAGTGAACATGCAGGAGACTTTCACCGTGTACCTCCTCGAAACACGGTGAGAATAGCATGCCCCTGTATCAGTCACTGGCAAGGTACTGCTGAGATGTTATGATGTACTTCCTCTTGTTTTGGTTGCATGAATTCACTTCTGTCTCTTGTCTCCGTGCAACAACAACAACTTGACAAAATGGTCCTGTGGCTTAATCTTTCAAGGCCGATGGACGCGGTGGCTGAAGGTCGGAACCCAGCCCCTGACTCTCTGTGGAGGCGGTACAGTGAATTTGAACTGCTGCGGAGCTACCTAGTAGTTACCTATCCTTACATCGTGGTGCCACCTCTGCCGGAGAAGAGGGTGAGTTCACTGTCTGCACCCCAAAAGCTTTTTGTCAGTTTTTTAGTTGCACCATTGAACACAGAGCAACGCAAAAGCAAGCAACATCGAATCCTGATACAGGGACAGACCTATAAATATAATATGACAGAGCTAGCATTAGTAGATTTGGAAATCACCTCTGTCTTCAGGGCTGTCTCCTGAGAGAAGGAGTTAGTTTTAGCTTCCAGTTTTCAGTTTCCAGGAAGTGGTCTATGGTAGCAATGACGTCATCATCACTGTCAAAATGGCAATGACTGAGCTCCTTCTTCATTTTGGGGAAGAGGTAGCAGGTCTGAGGTGGTCAAGAGATTGAGGTAGCAGATGACTGCATGAAGGCTGTTATCTCAGACCGTGCTGACTTGCAATTTTCAGCTGCCCGAAACAGAAGAAAACGAAAAAGTTATCAACATCAGAGTTTCTGCAGAATCCCTCCAAGAGCTGAACTGCACGTGCATCATGTGACGAGAGCTGGATAACTCATCTCCTTCTACCAACTTATCAATCATCCCTAATATTGGATGCACTAAAACTTATGATTGATGAAATCAAAGAAACAGTATAAAGCTGAAATTTGAAATTCACTATAAAGCTCTCGCGTGCAGGCGGAGTTTGTTTGGCACAAGCTGTCAGCAGACAACATGGACCCAGACTTTGTGGAACGCCGGAGGGTCGGGCTGGAGAACTTTCTGCTTCGCGTGGCTTCTCATCCAGTGCTCTCCAACGACAAGATCCTCTACCACTTCCTCACCGAGGTACGTGAGGAACAGCTCGGGCTCGTGGGTTTCAGGTGATCGTTTGTGGATCAGTGTCTGATCTGTCACTGACTTCATTCACTACTGTGTGTGGCAGGAAAACGGCTGGAAAGAAGTGGTGTACGAGACGGGATTTCAGGCTAAGGTTTGTGAAGCTCCTGTTTCTGAATTCTTACAGCTGTTAAAACATAATATTTTCATTGTTCATAAAGGGTGACCACAAGCTCTTACTCTCTTTGCAGGCAGATTCCAGGCTAAGAGCCCTCAGTGCCACCTTCAGGGTGAGAAACACAGATAAGTAAGTTTTATAGTTGGAGCTGTTCTCTAAGATACTTTCATTACATATTGATGTGCTAATTACTTTCCCAATTCTTCAACATCAACATCAACCAACGGTGCGAAACAAAATATCAGAATTATTCAACTTGCTATGATTTTAGACAAAAAAAAAAATCTCAAATATCACATTTGAGAAACTGGAACCATCAAATGTTTGAAATGTTGGCTTGGAAAGCCACTTAACCTATAAACCAAATATCAAAATGATAATAGAACTGGGGCTGTCGATCAATTTTTAAAAAAAAAGTTTCTCTGTTTCTGCATTTTTGTTGTTCAGGCCTACAGAATCCCACACCTCACTCCTGTCAGCTTCAGGTCCTTAAACCTGGTGTGTTAGCGAGCTTTAACCATGTAGCTAGCTCTGTGGTAACGGCTGTCTTGAACCTCGCCACATAGACTGGATCATTGTCTGAGGGCTTCTGAACTCTGAACAACAAATTTAGGGTAGAGTTCTCTAGGCTAGAGTTCCATCCTGTTGCAACCTCCTGAACCAACGTCCTGTGTCTGTCCAGCTGTTCTCTTCAGTACCTGAGTGTTTGACAGCTGATGGATGAAGCGTCCGATAGTCTTGTAACATTCAGCCAGAACGGTTTGGAGTCCCCTGTCATGTAGGGGAACCTGGGCCGTTCTTTGCGGACTGCAAGAAGCAGGGCAGGGGGTCAAATGGAAGTGGGCTTTAGCCATGTTATTTATGAGCACTGTGAGACACCGAGAAAGTGATCAGCACTTTCAGCTGGTTTGGGTAGGGTGATTTGTTTCTGTCATAATCAAATTCAGCTGTGCAAACTGCATATTGCTTTTCTCCAAGAATTTGTTGAGCAACCTTTAAAGTGAAACTTCCCGCTTAAAACCTCATCCTTGTCCTCACCGGTCTTTAACCCGGGAGTGGTTTGGCAGCACATGTCGTAACATGTCATAGGTCAGCCGCCACAGAATGTGAACAGATTGCAGCAACGTTAAGTTGTAAGTTAAAAATAGCACAGGCCCTAAATAAAACAGACAATAATATAATAATTGACAGATTATCCTGCCCTAAAAGAAATGAAAGAATAAATAAACACTTTTAAATGACAAGTTTTTTTATTTTTGTCTTGCTCAGACGCTTCATGGATATGAAACGCTACAGCGACGAGCTGCAGTCGCACACATCTCAGCTGCTGCGTGCAAGAGCAGTAAGTCTCTCTTTGTACCCGTCTCTCTCTCTCCCACACACGTTTGCTTGAAATGTTTTGGCCACCTGGGGGCAGCAGAAACATGAGTCACAGAACAGAGAGTGATTTTTCTGAGCCTTACTACCTGTAAAGGGGAGTTGTGCACAACACAGTCAACATAGTGAAAAGGGTAGCTCTGCTCCTCTTTAGTTATGTTTGGAAGGAAGGAGTGAATCTGTCATGGCCATATTATGAGAAATCTATACAGCAGGAGTTTATAGGCTCTTAGAGGGATGTCCACGCATTTAATTCTCTTAAGAGACTTTTATGAGTCTATTGCTCTTCTCCAACTCTCCATAACAACAAGGAAGATCAATACATGCTTTTAACTGAAGTTTATTTCTTCATTTATTTGTCTATTTATTATTTGGTTATTTGGTTTATTATTTGGTTATTATTTTATGTGTGGTTGTCGGACAATAAAGTAAAGCACTTTGTGCTACAGTGTGTTTGTATGGAAAAGGCTATTCAAATAAAGTCTTGATTGATTGATAAAACATCTAACCTCATAAACAGTTTTTTTTTTTTTTTTTTTTTTTAATTTTGTATTCATTTCCTTTGTCTCCTCTAGAGGGTTGCTGATCGACTCTATGGTGTTTTCAAGGTCCATGGGAACTATGGGAGAGTCTTCAGGTTAGACAACAAGCACACAACAGCACCACGGACCTGAATTTATGATTTGCTAATGTATCGTTGCTAATGTAACCAGTTATAGCTCAAAGTGGCACTGAGGTCTTAAATAGGTTGAAAATGTCCTGAAAGGTACTGATTTCTTCTTGCAGTGAGTGGAGCGCCATCGAGAAAGAGATGGGAGATGGACTGCAGAGTGCCGGTCACCACATGGATGCGTGAGTGTTTGAGTCTGCTTTGGTTACTTTGGTCAAAACCCTTATGCACGTGCTCAGCAAATACACTTCCTGTATTTAACACACACACACACTATACTGCTTGCTGACAGAAGTTGCCTTTTGTCACACACTTGCAGATATGCTGCCTCCATAGATGATATCTTAGAAGAAGAGGAGCATTACGCAGACCAGCTGAAAGAATATCTCTTCTACGCTGAAGCTCTGAGGTAAGATATTTTCACCCCATACTAAAATAGTACAAAATATATTGGGTGTTCTCCCCCTACCCGTGCGGGGTTTCCTCCAGGTTCTCCAGCTTCCTCCCACAGTCCAAAGACATGCCCTCCTTACCTCAGAGGACCCGCTCCTCAGCAGTGTGGAGTGTGTACTCCTGTCTTATTATAAAATATGGCACTTGACTGCCAGTAGACTTGTCCATGTTTGCCATTGGTCATATGCATGGCTAGATTTGGAAAAACCTGGGCTGATTTACCGAGTGTGACCACTTAGCATGAATTGTTGGCTTAGTGAAGCCAGATAACGAAAAGATAGCCTGGATATCTTAAACTTGATTTTTAGTACAGGCCCCAAGAAGGTTAGGGAGCATTTTGTGGAAGCTAATGGGGATCCAGAGAACAAATGGACGCCTGTTTCTGCTTTGAATTAATACTGTTTTGCTAAATATAACCTGGCTGTGATTTAATGCTCTAATTAGAGCATGATAATAATGGTCCTCTGTTTATTTTGGCAGGGCAGTGTGCAGGAAACACGAGTTGACTCAGTTTGAGCTTGAGATGGCCACCCAGGACCTCATCTCCAAGAAGCAGCAACGTGAGGAGCTGGCTACAGGGGTAGACTGTGCTCACGTTTTCCAGACTCTCGCTCTCTCTTTACTCTCGAAGAGTCACGTCAGAATTTGCAACAGCTCTCAATCTTTGTGTTTTCCGTCCTCCTCTTTTCCACCTCAGATAGTGCGGACATTCTCCTTCAAAGGCATGACCAACAAGCTGTTTGGACAGGAGGCGCCTGAGCAGAGGGAGGCCAGGCTGAAGCTGTTGGAGGAGCTGATAGCAGAGGGCGAAGAGGCAGTCAAGGAGAAGACGGCCGAGTGCGAGTGAGTCTGGATGCTGCGTGGGAAAGCAGCCTTAGAGGTTTTCTGACTTGCCAGCAGCTGATTGCGTGTGTGTCCCCGCAGAGAGCACGTTGAAAGGGCGTGGGTGGACATACAGCGCTTTGAGGAGCAGAAAGACAAAGATCTGCAGGAAGCGCTCATCAACTACGCCGTCATGCAAATCAACATGTGCAAGAAGGTACGTGAGAGCGCACCTGACGGTTACAGGAGAAGTGTAATGGTTCTGTTGTAAAGTGGTTTTGTTTCCCTGCAGGGAATACAAGTGTGGAGCAATGCCAAAGAATGTTTCCTCAAGATGTAAAGCTGAAGCCATAGTCAGTGGATGTCCACCCTCAGTGATGCTCACCTGCAGATGAGGGGAAATGATGCCAGCGTCCTCTGGTTGGAGGTTAGAAGACAACACCACTAATGTTACAAAATCTGTACAAAAATAATTTTATTTCTTAGTACTTAAAAAAGCCTTCATATGCAGCTACACGTCAGGATCTATGGAGCTAATTTAAGTACTTGACACACAGTGTGGTTTGTAAATACAAAAATGCATCTATCAAACAAATACACAGCATATTGCTAATACATCATGCCTCAGAAACAAGGACAGCATGTTTCAGAAATACAAATTAGGGACCAGCTGCGACGCCCATCAACATGTTGACGTTCCAACCCATGAGTGCTCAGTAGTTATCGCTGCATTATTACATGAGATCTCTGTAATCATGGGTCTTCAAACCCGGCCTTCATTTTAATCTGTAAAGTGTCATGGCTGAACACCTGCCATACATCGTGTGCTGTAACACAGGTCTGTCATTTGTTGTAATGGCTTATGGAGAAAATGTTTTATTAACTGGTTTTGCCATGATAACGTACACACACACACACAGACGTGCTGTCATGGCTGATTTAAAAAAGAAAAAAAAAATGACGTGACTTGTGGTACAATCTTTCCACCGTGATTCTGGTGAGGATTTTCTCGCGTGTTAAGTAATTCACCCTCCACAACAGCACGTGGTGCTATGAGTCCAAAAAAAAACAAACACTCTTGGAAGTTGAGCAGAGCGCTGTAGTCAAATGGGCCATCAAGGCCAAAATCCTTGTCAAGCCAGCTGCCGTTTGGATTTTGTTCTGTGTCTCTTTGTGTACTTACTGTGCGGGTGCTGGAAGAAGCCAAAATGGACGCATAAAGACAGAGTGAAAACTGTTTACAGTATATATATATATATATATATATATATATATATATATGTATATGTATACACCCGTAGAATTAGGTGCCCAAGGAGACACAGACCAAAAACCAGAATGGCGGCTGGTTTGATGAGGATTTTGTCATCAGTGACCCACATAGCCACACTGTTCTGCTCTGCTCAACCTCCAGGCCTGTTTTTTTTTTTTTTTTAGACTCATTGTGCCACCTACTGTTATGGAGGGTGAATTATTCAAAAAATTGTGAATTACTCACTGGGTATTTTTTCATCTTTTGTCTAGGATATGTATTTTTACTACTGAAATATGCTGTATTTGTTTCTGAAGCATGATGCATTACACATATGTCATGTATTTGTTTCATAGTTACATTCTGTATTTGCAAAGCAGACCTGTGTTCGTTAGCAAATCATGTAGCATGACCTGCCGCCAGTTATCATGTGACCTGAGCTAAATAAACAGCACTATAAAGTCATCTAGAGCACAGTATGGGGCTGGATGGCATCTAATCATGCTAAAGATGCTAGGAGGGTCAATTGTAATGAAAACAAATGAAGTTCTGATTTGAAAAAAGTAAAGTCCAGAATGATGTATTGTACTAATGTACAGGAAGCTGCATAAGATTCATTGTTTTATTAGTTTATAAAGTTTAACTGAAGACAGGCTTCACTGGTCGAAGGTTACTGAAATGTTTCACCCTGTATGTTTTTTTTTTAAGTAGCAGTTTATTTCACGTTGTGAATGCTTGCCAGCACTAAGCTTTACAAGCGTATTTATTAAGTTTCATATTTACAATTTCATGCTCAAGTGGGATGTTTGTTCTTATTTGTTCTATTTATGTGCATAAACAAGTATCATACCATTGACTCTGTTTGTATTTTGTTTCCACACTCTGCAGTCATCAGTGCTTTTTTGACATTTTTCTTATAAATTCATCGGGATTTAGAAAACAACACAAGAATACATTTATAGTGCCTGTTATTAAGTAACTGAATCTTAACAGTGTCGCTGATGGTGACTACAGCAGACGTCAACACTCAATATTAGATGCAGGATGACAGAAACAAGATAGGTATTAACTGAACGAGCATCACAGTTAACACACCCACAGGTTTGGCAATGAACAATCTGAAGC
Source organism: Toxotes lorentzi (assembly GCA_037833715.1). Classification (NCBI taxonomy): domain Eukaryota; kingdom Metazoa; phylum Chordata; class Actinopteri; family Toxotidae; genus Toxotes; species Toxotes lorentzi. Next base: position 15,574,748 of record JBBMJY010000015.1, on the reverse strand, counting down.
GCATCCTCAATAACGTGAGATTTATCCATTTTGTGATACAACTGACTGTAGCAGAAGAAAAAAAAAAAAATGTCGCCTATTTGTTGCTGTCATTAAAGCAGGTTGAAATTCAATTTCAGAATTTCACTTCCTATAAGAAAAGGACTCAATAATGGACAAATACAAACTCCATGGCTCTCCGAAGGAGTCTGTCAATGTAATAAGAGAATGGGCTCCTTGTAATGTACAAAAATGACTTCTTGCAATATAATATATAAATATTGTTCCTTCATGTTGTATTAAATGTTAGGAACCATAAAGTTTATTTTCATGTTATTAAAAACAAGTGTTGCTTTGGGATATTTGATATATAACGAATTAAAGAGTGGAGCTAACTACATACTTAAAGTGTTAGAGCAGCTTCGTTAGTGGCATGTGAGGAAGATACCAGGCAAGACAACTTTAAATTGACAGTTTCTCCAATGGAGTCCGGTGATGTACGAAGTGAATAGTCACATAGTAATGGACAAAAATGAAGTATGTTAGATGAACTGTTCCCGCTTCATGGTCGCAGTTACATGGGTTCAAAGCAAGGTAGCTGGAGCCCTTTAAAAATCTCCCACAATGCACTGCTGGCTGAGGCGCCACGCCCCTTCTTCCGGGTTTCCCAGTCCGCCTCCACGTGAATAATGTCAGCAGAGAAGATAACCATGAATGGAGAGGAAGACGAGGAGTTCCGTGCCTTTGAGGCTCTCCATGCCGGAGCCCTGAGGTCTTCAGGAATCCCCCAGATCTACTGGAGGAGTCTCCATCACAAAATCACCAACGAGGTCTGTGTTCGGCGGACTGACACCCCGCCAGTATGAAGCGCCGCATCACTGCCTGTAATAAGTTACAATAGTCAGGTCGTGGGATGAACAGATGATAAATTAGCATGCTGTTTTAATGCATTTTCGACCTTTCTATTTGGTTCACATTCATTTTGGTTGTTGTCATCTCTGGTAAGCAAACTGAGAGAATCACAGGAAGGAAGCATGACTTTTGTAATGTCATTAAAAAGAGTTGCTGTTTGGGGTGTTTGGTATATGCAGAGTTAAAAAGTAGAACTAACAACATATTAAAAGTGTGAAAACAGCTTCCCTAGTTACGTGTGCGGAAGGTAACAGGCAAGCAAACTTTAAATTGACGGTTTCTTCAACGGAGTCTGGTGTTGTCATAAGCGAACCAGCTTGTTCTGTGTTTTTATGTCATAGATTTATGATGCTGGGGAAGTTTTCGGAATCATGCAGTTCCAACAAGAAGAGGAAGAGGAGGAAAATGAAGAGAATGAGGAGGACAAGAAGGACAATCCCGGAGCGGTAATCCACCATAAAGTGGTTGTCACCCGGGACAGTGGGCTGCAAGCCTCGGAGCCGAACAGGTGAGGGCGCCAGAGGCCAAAGCATCACACTTGACAGAGGGGAAAAAAGATACACACTTTAGATTGAGTGTGTAACTTGAACCTGTGTTTCTTTGCAGTGTTTTCCTGGTGGATCATGCCTGGACGTACCGTGTGGATCACGCCCGTCAGCAGCTGGAGCAGATCCCAGGCCTGCTGTCCAGGATGGCCGCCCTCATGGGGTTGGACTTCCACGGCGAGGCCCCAGACCCAGACACGGTGGAGCTGGTGATGGAGCACATGTGGAAGTACAACCAGACTTATCACATCTCTCAGGGGGTACGTTAGGGAAACACAATCCATAAGCCATCGAGTGCAGCAAAATAAACTGCATTTGCACCAACAGTCTGTCATCTCTCCGTCCTCCTCCACTTCACTCTTCTCTCCCTGTTGTGGTTTCATGTGCAGTCGGCAGAGGAGAAGGTTCCAGTGTGGTACATCATGGATGAGTTCGGATCCCAGGTTCAGCACTCTGACCAGCCCAGCTGTGGCATGGCTCCCTTCTTCTACATACAAGGCCAACTGGCCTACACCGTACTCTGGCCTGTGCGGGACCTGCAGGAAGGAGGTAAGAGCACATCCACACACACACACACACGACATGGGTACATTTGTACATGTTGTTATTATTATTTCCACAGATGAAGTAACCCGAGATTATGCATATGGAGAGACAAACCCCCTTGTGAGGCAATGCCGCCTGTTACCATGGATCCCTGCTGATCTAGAAGGGGTCAGCAGTGCCACCACTGAACCTCCGGACTCCTACTACGAGGTGAGGGCTCTCAATTTGATTCATCAAACGCAGCATCAATGGTGTGAGGGAATGCTTCCTTCTTTAGGCAGTAATATTAGGCAGCTTTTCAACAGGTCACTTATAAGTGAGCACTAAAAGCATGTGTCAGAGACGTCTGTGATCACCTGGCACAGCATATTCATATTAGAATCAATAATCAAGAGTCTTAACTGTCATTATGAGAACATAAAGAAATTTTTGCAGAGATTCCCAGCTTAAAGGCAGTTTCGAGTGAAACTTTGTAATTTCCTTCCATTAAGCCTTCCTCTGTGTTTTTACAGACCATTGCACAGGAAAACAAAGAGCAGCTTCCGATGGATGTCCAACCCTACACTGTGCCCAAAGACAAAATCCTCAAGTAAGACCCCTTTTATTAAAAGTCTCCAGCTGCATTGGGGTTGATGACATGTTGAGAAAATAGATGATTTAAAATGTAATGTTTAAATGTAAACTCAATGGTAAAATTCTTCAGTGGAAAATTCTCTTAGCATTAATGATCACCTTAAAATAGATATAACTTTATTTAACCTCCTTCTGTTCTGTAGAATGGTATAAAGAACAATAGAAAGAAAATGAGCAGCCGAATTTTGATCTATGCATGCCAGCTACTAAAGAAGCAGCTGGAAATGAAAAGGCCTGATGGTGGCGCTGTTGGAAAGTGGTCACTAAACAACTGTCTTCTACGGAATGTAGCTAAGGTTTGTCCAAAAAGTAGTTAAATTTGTCACTAGGTACTTGTTGATAAAAAGTCTGTAAATCTCGACACAGGCAAGACGAAATCGACAAGTTTGCAACACTGCCTGTAAATGCCCCCACGGTGACTTAATAGACACTGTTCGCATTCCAAATCGTTTTAACAGAGCAATGGCCAATGGGGAAACTCTAAACCTCGGGCAACCTGACCAATAATGTAACTTCATTAGTCAATCAGTAAGTGACAGACACCCACATTTTATTTGTTTTCATTTTACCACATTATGTGTAAAACGTTATGCTGCATAATTGCCATTGAATGATTCTTGCAGAACCTTCCACATATTGCCATATTTGTTCTGTGTGTTGTTTCCAGGGTTTACTCTGAAATGTCACAAGTAACAAACAACCTGACCCACCCACAGTTCCAGCTGACTGAGGACAAGCAGGAGGCTGATATTATTTGGGGTTATGATCACATCAAAGACTACAGGTCAGAAACCAAACAACACAAACACATAACATACATGTGTTAGTCAGTTTGTCGATTGACAGGAAATTGATTGGCAGCAATTTCCAGCAATTCCAAAACTTCTGTGTATGCTGCTTTGTTCTTTTCTTTATCATTTTAAACAAATGCACTTCCAACTAAGAACCATTTCTTTGACAGGAAACTGAGCGAGGAGCGACCTCATGTGATGCTTAATCAATTTCCCTGTGAGAGCATTGTTACTGTGAAGGACTGCCTGGCTGCTGTGGCCCGCAGAGTGAAGGGTGGGCCGGGACCTGATTGGCTACCAGAGACCTTCAACCTCCAGACAGAGCTGCCACAGTTCGTCAAGAATTATCAACTGCGACAACAACGGTTGGAATTTTTTTGGGGGTGGTTTTTGTGTTAACTGAATAGTATACTAAAACCAAAAACATGTTACTTTCATACAGGTTGGGTGGTCTGATCAACCCTAATCCAGATACATGTTGGACTGGCATCATAAAAGTTGTCTGGGTGTATGTTTCAGCGGACAGGATAACCACTGGATCTGTAAGCCCTGGAACTTAGCGCGTGGACTGGACACACACATCACCACCAACCTTGACTACATAATCAGACAGAGAGAGAGTACGCCAAAGGTATAGACGTGCATACAAACAGTCACCATGAAACCAGATTGCCTAAGACAAAGTCTACTTTAAGCTAACTAAAAAAAAGCATCACATATACATCTTCTCTTTGTAGGCCTTCAGTTCACTCAACCAAAACTTCCTTGCTTTGCCTGTTTAATATGTGTAATTATTTTATGTAGCATCTTGTACCATTAGGACCCAGTAAGTTGCTTCCTCCAACACCTAAACCATGAGAGCTAGGATTGTCCCTTCATTTTTTTAAAAACATACTTCCTGTTTTAGAAAACTATCAACCAAGCCGCAAACTCTGACTAACTGCATTAATGACTATTGCCATTTTGCCCCTTAGACAAGATTCTCAGCTCTGGGTCCCTGTTTTATGTCACCAGTTGTCGAGATTTTGCTTTACACTCACCAGTTTTTTTTTTTCAAACAACTGTAAAATGCTACCTACTGTATATTTACTTTTACGCTGTAGTCTAAGTCTCTGTGGCGGAACGCTTGTATGCAAAGAGATTCCCTGTGATGTCTGGTTTCCGAGAAGAGCCCTGGTCTACAGGAAGCGCTGCTTATATGGATATTTGCCCTTCCGGCATGATCCTTGAATTTGCACATGTAGGAGGCACGTGCCTGGTTAATACAGAACAAGGCCAGTTCGTAACCACAAGTTTTGCAAGTGAAAGAAGGGAAAGAACCGAACTGTCCTGTGTCTTGTTCAACTTACATACCTACCACCACATTCTACCACCTTTTTATGTAACATAAGTACTCATCGCATCTGAGCCATTGTACCCCTTCAACAGTGGAAGGGGTAAATTTTTCTTCAATCTTTCTAACGTTGGAATCATAGTCCTCTGAAGATACAGTACATGTGAATGTCACTGTACATTGTGAACCACACCCCCAGACCTTGGTCATCACCCTCTGGTGAGTTAGATGAAATGACAGGGTGAAGTAAGACCTAAACTTGTTTCTTGTTCAACCACATGAAGTGGGCATACTTGGTGTTTTTAGAAAGTTACCACAACTGGTGAATCATACTGACACCTACAGCTGAAGAGTGGGAGCTGTTCACGCTTGGTTAGCTTAATGGACTGCTTATCTCAGCAGATGGGTCAGCGCCTGTGGTCGTGGAAGTCTGGGAATTTTTGGGGATGCCATGGAAAGGAACTTCCGGCTAGTCTCAAGGCAGTTCTGTCTAATGACCCCAGAGAAGGAGACTGGGTTTTGTTCTGGTTCCTTTCACCAGGGCCAAGGATTTCCTGACCATGACTGATAGCATATAAAGTAGTCCGTGCAGCAGAACCTGTTCCTACAAACCCTTGCTTCATATTTTAGATTTCAAGTTTGTATTAGGTCCATGAGTTGGTTCATTTTCTTTACCAGGTTTTACCATTTTGTCACCTCTCTAATTTTGTTTGTTTGTTTGTGGGTTTGCTTTCGAGGTGGTGTGTAAGTACATTGAAGATCCAGTGCTATTCAACAGGGAGGAGGTGGGAATGGTGAAGTTTGACATTCGCTACATGCTGATGTTGCACTCTGTGCAGCCTCTGCGTCTTTACGCCTACAATGTCTTCTGGTTGCGCTTTGCTAACAGGTACAACATACATACATAAACATATGTACACGTATTAACAGCAGTGCCCAGCATTCTATAAAAGAGTAGCCTCTAATCATGCTGGCTATCCTTTTTTTGTTGTTTGACCTCTTGCTTAGTATATTAGTTGTGGGTGCGATACCTACTGATGGGTTCTTTTAGTTCCACCTTGACTGAAAACAACAAAGTACTGACAGTAAGGATCTGCCCTAATATATATATTAAAGGATCCATTTTTGGAAAAGACCCTTGACAGATAAGGATGTAGTTCAGTTCCCTCATGTGTCACAACAGGCTCATAAACCCCCTCATAGACAGGGAACAGAAGAGTAGGTCAGGGGCCAGGTCATGTTAGGCTGTAATGCTCATTGTAAAAGAAACCAAACTATGAGATCAGAAGTAAAATTTTGATTTGGCAATGCTGCTAGAAGCACCAAATTTCATGGCAATCGAACAGCTAGTTAGCAAGATATTCCAGTCTGGACCAAAAGTGGTTGACTGACCAAAGATGGTTGTTTGTCGGTCAACCACTTTTGGTATACCATTCTAAGAGCAACACCACTAGTGCAGATATAAACAAGAAATATGTTTTCAATGTCATATTTAAACATAGCATGAAATCGGTTTCGTTAACCAATCTGGTCGTGATAATAAAGTATTTTATCTTTATTCAGAGAGTGAACCCTGTTTCTTGCTCAGACTTGATCTTTGTTTTTTCTTTCTAGACCTTTCTCCTTGAACCATTTCGACGATTACCAAAAGCACTTCACCGTCATGAACTATGCAGAGGGTGTAGAGCTTAAGCAGGTATGTTTTTTTTTTTTATCTATTATCTTAACTGCTAACTATAAAATAAAGGCAAGAATAAGAATCTGTGATCTAAAATCCTCTGTTCTAACACAAACGACAAAGCTTTGTTAAGTCTGTTGCAAGTCTAGTGATAAGCTGAATCATCGTTCCTGTTTCTAGGTGCACTATGATGAGTTCATCCCCATGTTTGAGAAGCAATACCCACAGTATCCATGGAAGGAGGTGGAAGTAAGTGTTTAGCCCTTTGTCATCTGAAGGACGTTTGCCATGAACCTGTAAAGGTGGATTTAAAGGCGGAGTAAGCGATTCTAACCCAGTGCACTTTTAATGGGTGTGTTGGGGAAAAATTTGGGTGTTCCTACACAGACCTTCCTCTGTAAATGTGAAACAAAGAAAGTGACTTGGACCGAGTCGCACAACAGAGAAATCAGCAACAGGGGGCGTTTGAGGTCGTGCACGTGTTAAGGGAATGGAGAAGAGGGAAGCTGAGCGAAAGGGAGGCAGTGGGAGTGGTAAATCTAGCACATGCACGGTAGTAATACCAGTCTAAGGATTACCAGGAGAAGGAGTGGTTCACCTTATCGTTGCCACCAGACCACGTGGAGTTTTGAATGGGATTTATTGGGGTTGTAGACATTAAAGCGTCTGAATGGAAGGAACGTCTACTGGTGATGGCGTGACGGCAGTGTGGATTCCTTGAATTTGGTGTGGCAGAGCTTCTGAAGGATTACTGAAGGGAAGGGTCTATTTGTTTGGCTGTTGAGTTCCAGTATCAACAGCCTTTCTCTGGAACCACCTACTACTCCACCTTTAAGAACTTAACCTACATTTCAAATGCAGGAACACAGGTCCAGTTTTAGTTACTGGGCTGAGTAATACCTTGCCTTTTAACTTATTGACTAACTTAATTTCACTTATTGGCTCTTTGAGTCTCCAATCATTAACTTAATCTCTGATCAGAGCTCATGTTAGGACAACCTTCTGTTGTCAAGTTGAGCAGATCTGGTGTAAGTCAGTGCGTCTCGAGCCCCACCCAGTTTGTTAAACACAGCAGACATTGTCTCTAAGGCCTTATTTCTGGTGTTCCCTGTGTCCTCATTCTGATCATGTATGGGGTGGCCGTGGCTCAGGAGGTGGAGCAAGAATCAGAAGGTCAGTGGTTTGATCCGTGGCTCTCCCAGTCTGCATGTTTAAGTGTCCTTGGGCAACACACTGAACCCCAAATTGCCCCTGATGGTTGTGAGTGAGTGTGTGTGAATGGTATGTTGTGTAAAGTGTCTTGAGTGGTCAATTAGATGAGAAAAGTACATGAGTGCATCACATTTACCATTTTTGTCTTATCCTTCGTCTTCCCTTCCTTCCTATCCCTACCTCTTATAGGCAGAGTTGTTTAAAGGCTTCAAGGAGCTTTTCCAGGCAGCCTCATCTCGACCTGCTCCATATGGTATTTGTGCCTATCCGTCATCCCGGGCAATATATGCCGTAGACCTCATGCTGAAGTGGAGTACAAGGGAAAATGGTAAGCAGTTGTTCTATACTTGATAAATCAGGAAGGTAAAGAAGGATCCACTAATGTTGATTAGTTATGATCCTCGGGGAGGTGGAGCCTCAGTTCAATTGGTGTTTGAGGCTGTACCTCTCCCAGGTTTGCTACTGAAGAGGGTCGAACTTTTAAAGGCCAGCAGATGCAGGAGTCATGCATGGCTTTTCTGTTGACAAGTGGTTTCTACTAAAGCTGGTTCATACTCCAGCCCTTGATCTATCATCAAGCCTTTCAAATACAAGAAAGCTAGTGCTGGTCCAGCAAAATGAGCCTCTGGTCTGACTCCTCAGGGTTGCTAGTCTAGAAGTAAGGAAGCATTTAAGTATGGGGTGCATCGGTACACTGTGTGGGCTGTGAGATCAAGTACATGCCTAATATTACCGTTGTCTATCCCAACTAGATGTCTTCACAGATCCAGTTCATTCAGTATCTTAGACCTGAGCTTACCCTCCAATCAGCACATCAGTTGAGGCCTTTTCTAAGCCTCTATCGATGACAGTGAGTAAAGCAACAGGTAGCAAGACTAAAATGCATGACTAAAATTTAGCTTGATAATACAGACATACATTGTTCATGTCTCTTTATTCTTATTTTATTCTTTATTACTGTTTATTGACCTGGGACATGTCAGGACAGGAAACCCAGTTTTGTTGGGACATGTCAGGACAGGAAACCCCTGTTTTATTAAGCCTCATCCCTATACTCAGCCACACTTAATATTTGGACCGTTGAATTGCAGAAGGAAAAACTCCCCGAAAAACCCTTAACCCCCCCTTTTTTTCTAATTTGTATGTGTTCTGATTCTGGATTAGGTGAGCGAGTCATGCAGCCTCAGATCCTGGAGGTGAACTTCAGCCCAGACTGCGCTCGGGCCTGCCTGTACCACCCGTCCTTCTACAACCACATGTTCCAGACACTGTTCCTGGATCAGCCCGATCAGTGCCCAGTCACACAGATCGTATAACTGACCCAAGACCAGCACTAGACAGTGTGCTTGGAGTTGTGTGTTTTTGTTTTTTTTTATTCATAGAGACAAACAATTATGTTTAAGTTCTGCTGCATCTGAAAGTCCCTGGGTACTGCTTTTACCATCTACTTTCTAATTGGTTTTACAAGCTTATGAAACATGTTTGCCTCTCTAGCTCGATTCTTCATAAATCCAGTTGCCTTTTTTCATGTGAATAAAATGATTAAAAAGTTGTCTCAACTTATAATTGTATGTATCATAAATGATTTTGCTTGTTTCAGATACCTTTTCCATTCAGGCAAAAATGGTCTGTGGTGCTGTGAAACTACAGAAGTGTAGTATGGGTATAGAGTATAGTAAGTATACTGCTTCACTGGACCCATGTACTTCCTCCTCCTTCCACAGGCTTTTAAGGTTGCAGTTATCAAACCTTTATTTAAAAAGCCTTCTCTTGACCCTGGCATTTTAGCAAACTATAGACCTATATCCAATCTCCCCTTTACTTCTAAAATT